>PVIR01026538.1:0-23799 GCA_004026965.1 Petromus typicus | reverse complement strand
TGATAGTTTCTGGGTGTGAGTCTCCACACCCAGTATTGTATATGGTTTCCAGGGATAGAACCCTGGCCCTTGAGCTTGCAAGACAGGCGCAGGAACCACTGAGCCAAATCCCCAGCCCTATTTATTTCACTTTTGAGGACATCCTGAAGGTACATTCACTTGAGTAGAAATGACTTAACCTTATCTTTATTTATTTATTTATTTTAATACAGGGTCTGACTTTCATAGTTCAGGTTGGCCTTGAGCTCAGCCTTGAACTCATAGGCAATCCTCCTGCCTCTGCCTCAGGAGTACTGGGATTACCGGCATGAGCCATCACTCCCAGCACTGTGGTGTGTGGTTCTGACTGCCGGTGGTCGTGAGTCTCCATCCCCAGCATTGTTGTATGTGATTACTGAGGATTGAATCTGGGCCCTTGCACTTTCAAGGCAGGCACCAGAACCACTGAGCTAAATCCCCTGCCCAATCTTATGTTTTATGGCAGAATAATACTCCATTGTATAAAAGAACCTCATCTTCTTTGTCCAGTCTCAAATTCATAAGACATTTTGGTTGTGATAAAAACTGCATGGTATGTGATAGTAATAAAAAAGTTAAAACATGTATATATATGTATATATAATGTCAAGAGGTTGTGGGGTGGGTAAGGCAGTGGGAAAAATGAGAATCAAATCATGTCATATAATATATTGGTACAAATTCTCAATGCTGAAAGTGACTATGATGTGCATATATAATGTAACATTTATATTTTAAATAAAAAACAATACTGCATGATACTGGCAAAGTACCAAACTTGAAGATCAGTGGAGTAGATTAGAAGACCAGAAAGAAGTCCAGATATACTGAGTCACCTCATCTTTGACAAAGGAGCCAAAATTCCTCAGTAGAGGAAAGATAGCATCTTTAACAAATGCTGCTGGAAAAACTGGGCTTTAACCTGCCAAAGATTAAAGGTATACCTATCTCTTTCACTGTGAACCAAGCTAAAGTCCAAGTGGATTAGAGACCTAAATATTAAAACAGACACACCAAACCTGCTGCAGAACAAGTTAGGTAAAACTTTTTGAAGTTACACTGTCTTTTATTCGCTTTCCTTGAGCTCACTGGGTTTCTTTCCTTCATCCTTTTTAATTTCATGCAGGTTAGCTATTTAGTTCTAAATTTCCTCACAATTGGTGGCATTTTAATCTGTTTGGGAAGAGTTGGGAGTTTTTTGACTCATTTTGCTTCTTCCTTTCTTCTTCTATTATTTTTGTTGTTGTGGCTGCTGTTGTTGTGGCTGCTGTATCTTTTTGTTTGTTTGTTTGTTTGTTTGGTTTGGTTTGGTCTGGTTTTATGTTATTTTTTTCTGAGAGTTTAAGTCAATTAGAATGAAGAAAATTTATTCTTGTTCTGAAGATTTATTTAGTTAAATTCTGTTTTCTTGTGATGTGTTCTTGTCTGTTGGAACTGCAGACAGCTCACTGGAATTTAAGACTTACTTGCTGGGATTTACTTACTTGAATTTGAGGATGTCTGCCCTGCCCTGCAGGATCAACTACTGGGATTATTGCCCACATCTGCCTTACCTTGTGTGATCTTAAACTACAAGTATTACTGTGCTAGGATTATTGGCCTTAGAACTTACTATGATTTAAAGATGTCAGACTTGCCCTATGTAATCTCCAATGACAGAGATTAAAGTGAGATGGCCCTATTTTATTTATGTTAGGATTATGGGTTGAAGGTTTGCAACCAAATAAAGGTGCAGGCAAGCTCAGGTTATGGATTCTTCTGCTCCACCTTCCGCTGCTGCAGTATTTGGCCTTTGGCTGCTGCTGCTCAGAGCAGTAAGAATCAAGCCTGGGCTCAGACTTTTTCCTCAAGGTTCTGACTTTGTTGTTTGTTAAATGTTAATCCTTTAACTGTGGGACTATTGAGGGACTGGAATTTGCCACTAGGATTCTGACAGCATCCTCTTTCCCATACTCCCACACTTGTCTTTATGCATCAAAAACTATTGACACTCATTCAACCTATTCAATTCTTTTATGTTGTTGCCTGTCCCTGAGTGTAAGAGATAATTTCTGCTGATTGTAGCAGTGTAAATAGATCCAACTATACATTAGTCATAAACATTAAAACTTGTCTTGATAATTTCATCTTTAAAACAATCCCCACATAGTTTATATTATACTGCTATTTGCAGTTTTTCTGGTAAATGAAAACAATGGGAGAAGAAAGAGGATGAGAAAGAGGTAAGAGAATTGTCAATAGGAGAAAAATAGAAGCTTCAGCTCTGTTGAAATTATTCTACAGTTTTGGTCAAAAGGGAGTATGGATGGATGTGAGAGAATATTTAGTTAGGTTGAGGGAGATATACAGATGGGTGCATGCATATTTGTAAATTCAGGAAGGCTGGGCTATTGTTTGAGTTTGCTCAGATATTTATAGTTAGTTTTGTTTAGAATTTTTGTTAGGAAAAAGTTGTAGAGGACAAAAGAAGGAGCAAGTTGCTAGACACCTCTGTGGTGGGTCATATCCTCCTGTGAACCATTGCACTACTGGCTAAATGTTAGAGGATAGAAGGAATAAGACTATAGTGAAGCTGAGTCCTGGGTTCTGATCAGAATTGATCTAAGCAACAAAGATAAAGACCCCTAAGTGCATCCAACATTTATTGAATATGACGATGAGAAGGAATGGAGAGGTAGGGAGCTGAAAAGTCCTCTAGTGAAATACTGTCAAACACCTGGCATGATGGCACCAGACAGAGCTGTGAAGGAGTATGCACTGCTTCTCTTACTTGGAGAGAAAAAATTGGTACTAGGACCAGGTACAGTTAGAAAGCACCCACAAAATCAATAAGAAGTAATAATTCAAGGGAAATGATTTTAATTGGGATTACTCTGAACAATGACTTTATCTGCACATAACTCACACTTCCATTTCACAGAACAGGACTTAGGTTTCAGTGACAGCCATTAGCATAAGAGGAATACCAGCCCAAATCTGTTGGCTATATGCTCATTTGAGTCATGTAACGCATTGAGTTTGAATCCTAGTATAAAACAATATAGCCAAATCAGGGAAGCCAATAATCATGTACCACTCAAAACTGCTAGTACTGGTCAGGAATGTCTGTAGAAGGAAAAAAAAAAGAGAAAGAAAGAGAGAGATGTGTTCAACAAGACAAGTTTATTGCAGAACAAACCTGAGAGGACTCCTCTGGATCTAGATACTAGAGCAGTTCCTCTCATAGAGGCTGTGAAGTTCTTTTGCAGTGTCACATAAAAGGGAGAATGCAGTGAGAGGAAGCTGTAGCTACCTGCCAAGAACAAGGCTTAATCGGGGCCTGGGAGTTAGCTCAGTGGTTCCAGCACCTATCTTGCAAGAGCAAGGACCTGGGTTCAATCCTCGGTAACCACATACAATACTGGGCATGGAGACTCATGCACAGCAGCAACTAGTACCACATACCACAGTGCCGGGCATGGTGGCTCACGCCTGTTATCCCAGCACTCGGGAGGCAGAGGCAGGAGGATTGCTGTGATGTGAGTTGGAGGCTGAGCTCAGGGCCAGCCTGAACTACAAATTGAGACCCTGTTTCAAAAAACCTAAAGAAAAAAAAAAAAAAAAAGAACAAGGCTTAAGTTAGCATAAGTGGCAATGGATGCCAAAGTACAAGGCTTGGGAAAGTGCAAGAAGTAGTGATTATTATCAACAGTAGAGTTGAAAGTTTTATGACTTCCCAGGTGTGGTGAGATAAGGTTCTTTAGAGCGTTCTCTGATCAGGATGGCTTTGGTGAGATTCATTCTCTACTCTATGGCTAGATATGAAAAATATCTAGCCATGTATCTTCTCGAATTACTTCCTGCTGATTACAGGTGGTGTTTGGGGGGGTTTGGGATGGACAAAGAAGAGCTGGATTGTCTTTGGCTACTAACTCTGAAATGGGTGCTACCCTGCTGGGGAGAAACCTTTGAAACAGACTGATTAGGCATGGCAATGATAAACAGGCAAGTAGAAAGAGAAAGAAAAGCACTATCAGTGGAAGGATTTAAGATGAAATGGTGGACTTCTATGAATTCTACAAACTGTTTAGGGGGCTACAGGATAGTTTTTGTACTGCCTGGATATCTGAGTCTATTTATTACAGAGCAGCAGTGCCTTACTATGATTATATGAAATAAAAGTATAGCAAGGGTTATGAAGTATGATATATGTGTGCCCTTGGGTAGACTTTGCATGGACACAATGGATTCCAGGAATTTTTATCCTTGGTTCTTAATGTATTATCACTGGAAATTTTGTGGTCCCTAGGTACAAATACATAAACTTTATTAAGAAATTAAACTGTGTATGGACAAAGCACTAGTATAAGAATGGAAAGACAGATTGAGGAGAGTGTCACATCTAGGAATTATTCTTAAGGGACTGGAAGACCAATTTGTGCCCAGGCAATTATAAGCTACTGTCTCCTAGGCCTGTCCATAGGTTTAGACAGAAACTGTCCTCAAGGGTCAGTGATTGAAGTGCCCTTTTGATATTGCACCTCTATTACTGTTACTTAATTTGCTTTTGGTTATATTTCTCTTCTGGGTGTTCAAGACTGAATCAAAGTGAGACTTGTGTTAACAAAATTAGCCTGCTATTATCTATCAAGTCTCCTTAGGTAGTACTTTTGGAGCCATGTGCAGAGCCTCTTAGCTCCTCTAACAGTGTTTGCTGCCAGGATGGGTGGAGGTCTTACTTATGATGTGGTTCTCCATGGAATCATGGCTATTGACCCACTTGTTAGCAAACTGTACTGTGAATCCTCTGGAATCCAACAAGCTATCTGTGCAGGACATTGGGGGATTCAACAAAGCTATAAAATCTTGTAGGAAATGTTCTTTCATGTCCTGAGTTCTTGACTATGGCAGGCCAGAGCCAAAATATTGGTTGTCCTCTTAATTCTGTTGTTACCTATCTAGGTTTAGTCTCCAAACCTTAACAATTAGTCACACAGGAGATGTTATCTTATCTAGATATAAAACACCTAAAAATATGTGGTATGGTCAGGGAATTCTTATTTTTATTTAATCATGCTTGTCTTAGAAGCTGTATCCCTGCAGAATGATAACAGACAATAATGAGAAAACTTCACAGAGAAAATACCAAGATCACATTTCAGCATGATAATCACGATAACAACATTAAATGACATGAAGAAGCTTTTACTTAAATTTGTTACCCTAAAATAAAGTGTCATTTAAGAATGTATCTTATGAGACATTATATAAACCACACAGTGTCTGAGCATCTCTAAGTGTTTTAAAGCATAGATAACATAAAGTAACAATGCTGGACCTCTCATCCTGAATGAGCATACACATTCTATCACAACTAATTAATAAGAAAGGGAAAGCCCAAAGCTTGAGCTTAAAAGTTTAACATTATAAATAATTTTAGCCTGGAAGATTTACATCTTCACAGACATGATGCTTGGGAAACAGAAATCATGAAATTACCAATAATGAGTATTACACTCCAGGTCAGGACTATCCAAGAAGGCAGCTCTGTCTTCTCTTGTCATTGAACAGTCTAGGGGCCCTCTTAGTAATACAAAAAAGCTCACATCTAGCATTAATTTCAGAAATGAGAACTGAAGCCTTTTTCAGAAAGTATCAGTTAGATCAAAGAAGAGAGTTGCAAACTGGGGAGAAGTGATCTCAGATTTGGGGCCACAGACCCGGTAGTCTTTCATGAGCATCAAAGATCTTTTATAAGAAACTGCCTGGACTCCATCAAACTGCAAGCAAACAAACATATTTCTTTCTATGAATTGTATTTTCCACAAACCTTTCCCTGACTCCATCATGTCTTCCAGCTCTGTCATTATAAAAATATTCCCTAAGATACAAAATTCTCTCACACCAAAATATATTTTAATTCTTAGAGCTTTATCTATTTTCTACTATGTCCTACTTACTAAAATTTTCTGATAATAAATTTGACTGTTGCTGCTTAAATTTTTAAAATGTCTTTTGTTTGTTCTGTGAAATTTGAGTGGCTGCCAACTAATAATAAAAACTATCTTAGTGCCCTCAGAAAGCAGAAAGAGGAGTGAATTAATCCTGTAATTATGGTCTGCATAAAATGCTTAAGAAATTTTATAAGTATATCAGGTAAATCAAAATAACTATTCTAATTGGAAGCCAAAAATAAATTTATCAGTTATGTTTCCCTAGCCCTAAAGTTTATATTGTTCTTATCTGACTGGTCCTTGGAACTGAGTTTCCAATTGTTCACAATGAATTTATTTGTTTAAACTCAACTAGAATTCCAAGGCGTTCAAAGTGAGGCTTTAAAATGTTTGACTATTATGGAAAACTATACAGCTTTCCTTAGAAATCTTAAAAAAAAAAAAAGGCAAAGAAAAAAAAAAAGAAACTTTTGAGCTCAATGTAGCCTTTGAGCCTTTGTTAAAATACTGATAGAAATTTCTTTTTTGTTTTATTTCTCCTGATTAATCTATCTCTGTTTAGTATAATTTCCTGGCTTGACTTTTGTTGACTTTAGCTTTTCCTTTTTGCAAAAGAAACCCAATTGGTGTATAGTACTTTAATTTAGATCTTCCCTGTAGGGCCTTATCTCTGGGGTGGGCAGAGCAATTTTGGGAGAGAGAGAGAAAAAAATGAGAAAGGTACATAAGGAGAGAGCTGTGAATGGTGCACAAAGAAAGCCTGTAGATAAGAGCCTGACCTCTCATCATTTGCTGCTTCCCTGAAGGTAGTTATACAGATCAGAAATAACTTAGAAATTAAACTTGCCAAGTTTAGGCCATTGACTGAATAAAATACAAGATGTTTAGGTCAAGTATCCATGTTATGCCTCGTACTTAAGTTTTTCCCAAAGCCTCATCCATTGCAGACGGGTTTTTGCAGAGGTGGCTGGGTCTATTGTTTGGGTATTTTAATTAATTCATGGTGCAATGCTAAACTCAAGGGCACTAGGATAGAGTGTGAGCAATATCTCCCCTAAGAAGTCTGGATAAGATAAAAGCGGCAGAATGATGCTGTTAAGGACCTGTGCTTACTTGCTATGGCTGTCTTCTGTGTGTAATGAACTGTTTCTTTTCTATGATGCCCCTCCGCTGTGTGTTCCTCTGCCCTGCAGCCAGCCAACTATGGACTGAAACCTCTACAAACTGAGCTAAATAAACAATTTACCTATCACTTTGTATGCTGGGAGTATTTTGTCTTAACAGTGAGATAAAAGCAGTGAAAAGAATCCTTCTTACGTTATTTAAGGTTTATTGGTATATTTTAGATAGAACTTATGATTGCATTCACTATTGAGAATTCGTACCAGTACATGATATATCTTGATTCTTACTTTTCCCATTCCCATGCTTTGCCTTCATCCTCTCACCTCTTGTATACATGTGTCCAGTTTTTCCTTCTTCCCTTAATTTTTTTCTTTTCCCTCTCTCTTTTACTCTGCCCTTTTCCTAGATCCTCTTCCTCAGAATTTCTTTTCAAACTGAAGGTGAAATAATTTTTAGAAGCCAATGTAAAGGTGTATCTGCCCTCTTGTTACAGTCTCTCCAGATCACCACAGAGCCTGGGCCTGTGAGACTAGCCATGATTCTGAGATTCTCGGCATGGCCTGTCCACATCAAAGAAAGATTTTCTGATAGATTACGAATGTGCAGACATTTTAGAACTTATAGAAAGTGACACTATCTGCCAGAATTTGAAACTCTGGGAGCCCATAGTAACTGATACTACAATGGGCAGGAGTCCATAACCTTGTGTTAAGGCTTCTCCCAGGTATGGCTAGGGACTCACAAATTCTCTTGTCAGTGTGACTTAGCCAAGAGCAGAGGTTTTTCTGAGATATAGAGTGGAGTTAGCGAGAAATGGCAGATGAGTCTGAGAGAGAGAGAGAGAATCAGAGACAGAGAGAATCAGAGAGAGATAATCAGAGAGAAAGAATCAGAGAGAGAATCAGAGAGAAAGAATTAGAGAGAGAATCAGAGAGAAAGAATCAGAAAGAAAATCAGAGAGAGAGAGAGAGGCCTGTGATGAGGACCCCATTGGAAAGCAATAGAGCCACAATAGGAAGAGGTAGGGAATGTCAGAGTAGTCCTCCTGACTCCTCCCCATACAGAATGCTAAATGTTAGGAATAAGAAACAGAAGTGTGACCAAAACAGAACAGGTTTATTGGAGAACAAATGTGAGAGTGGCTACTCTGGGACACAGACCAGTGCAGCTGCTCTCATGCAGTATAGTGACTCCCATGGTTGTGGAGGGGAATTCAGTGCTAGAGGACTAGGGCTCCCTACCAAGGACAAGGCTTGAGAGAGCATTCATAGTAACAGTTGCACAAGCATGAGGTTGGAAAGGTGCAGGACATAGAGGCTCCTACCATGACAGGGCTCATAGTTTCATGAGTTCCAGGTGAAGCTGTGATGGTGAGATTCCTTCCACCTCCAATTCAAAATTTTGTCAAGGGTAACCCTGGGGTGCTCTCAAATGATACTGCTGAAGTTATATAGCATTATGAATTCTTACTCTCTAATGTACATATATAGGCCCCTGGTATACATCATAAGATAAGGAGAAGAAAGGATACGACAAAATGTTGAAGAGAGAAATAAAAATCATAAAATGGAAGTAAAGGAAAAAAGAGGACGAAAGGAGGGAGTAGATCAAAGGATAATATTTAAAAAATAAAGTAAAACAAAAAATATAAGTAAAACAGGAAGGATTAGAAGAAAAGGAAAGAAAAAATATAAATAAACAAGATAACTCAAAACAAGTGAGGAAGCAACAAGAACAGAAATTCAAAAAAAAATTTAAAAAGAAGCTTCACACAGCTGCTATAGCGCTAACCCAAAGGATCCACACAGCTCCCTTTACACTGACTCACTTTCTGAGAGCAATTGAGGAGTTTCTTCCTTTTTCCAAGTTAATTGCTGCCCAAAAGCTGTGAGAGGTGTTGCTCCCTCTGGAACCTTGTCCTTTTTGCAAGATTTGGTCCAAGCCCAACCAACTGCAGGTCTCCATGGTGATCTCAGCATCTGCCCTCCTCAATCTATTTGGAGGGAAGCAGATATGGTAAAGTTTTCTCAATTCTAGGTTTTCCCATTGTCTTTCATCTTCCACCAGTGACATTACACTATTGTTCTAATCATTGCCTGACACATATCACAGTTGTCTCTGTCTTCTCTTTACAGATGTTCCTGGCCTACTACAATATGTGACCAGAAATCTTCAGCTTCAACCCCATTTTCTACGTCTCTACTCAAAGCCATCTATTTGTCTCAGACATACCCACAAAACCTAAGGCTTGAAAGAAGGCCCACTTTGCTAATGCAGGTTGGTGGACAGAACCTTATATTTTCTCAAGTTTTGCCGGTATTTTAAGATATACTAAAACACTTACTCTGGTCTCTTCCTACCAAATTTCCCTCTGACCTTGAAGCCAGGACTTCTCTCCCCTCTCAGGTCTCATGCTTTCATGTACTTGTTGCAATACTGAATCTCTCCACCCTCTTTAGCACATCCTCACATAGGAGAATCTGGGTCCCTTCCCTTGTAGGAGGCTTCTGGCAATCTTGGGTAGCAAGTTGCATGTCCTGAAAGCACAGTACTCCTATTGTATGTGAGAGAAATGGGTGACTTATCTTTTTCTATCATGCAAGCCTGTGTCAGCAAAATAGAGACAGTTATAGGGAGAGCAGAACAACCTTCTCAAAGTCCTCCTTCTCACAATTGTTATAGCATTGTTGTTTTCAGAATTTAAGTGCATATATTCTTGTGATACCTTGCTTTTCTGCTTTCAGTTGACTGAATCCTTGACTTGTATACATCTCAGTTGCAGTGCCTGGTGGGGAATTTAGAATGACCATGAGTCTATTGCATCATTCATGGTATCACAGAAGGGATGGGTTTCTACTAAAATCCTATCTTCTTTAATGATTGCATGGGCAGTGAGTCTGGGCTGGAAGATGTGCTTCCTTGACCGAAGAGTGGTTCAATTTCTTTCACATACTCCTTAGAAAGTGGATTTTGTTCTACTTAGTTTTTTCATTTATCCTCCTGTATCTGAAATCTTTTTTTCCTCTCTAAAGTACCTGCTTTTCTTTAGTACCTATCCAGAGACCCTCGCTCCTGTTGTTGCCTCTTAGATGGCCTTCTTATCCATTCACTCACATTTTTTTCTTTGAAAACAATTAAGTGGGTTATTACTCATAATAAATGGAGTAATGCTAATGGTTTCCAAAAATAAATAAACCAATAAGCTAACAGAAATAAAGAAGCTAAAAATAAAACAAAGTATCTACATGATTCACATATAATCTCAATGGTATAAATTAGATTATATTGAATACTTGAGAAGCAAGCAAAAGGTAGCTAAGGTGTTTCTCACTTCACTTTGTGAGAGTAATCTGATCAAACTGAATACAGTAATAGTAAGAGAAGAATGGCCTTCTCTACAGATACATCTGTGGTCCATGTGCTGAAGTTTTTAGAATGGATTAACTTCAAAAATGAAATGCCTTGTTAGTGACACACAAGCAGCACAAGAATCTCAGTGGTTTGAAAAAGTATGATTTCATTTTTTTGCTTGCATTACACCATGGCTGCAATTCTACTACTGCACCATGACTCCTTTCTTTCTCTATCCAGGGTGAGGAGGACTGCTTAACTGGGACAAATGACTCTTATGGAGAGGGGGAAATAAATAGGGTACATGAAGCAACGTGCTAGCCCTTAATCTTTTCATCGGGGCTGGCATAGCATCCATTCTGCTCATATTTCTCTAGGGAATAAAAAAAAACGGCTAAGTCTCCTGTCAACAAGGAAAGGACATGTATTTCCTTTGAAAACAAAAGCCAGTATAAGTCACAGAGAGGTTTATTGCTCATTCTTCCATACACAAAATATATTATGTAATGTACTTCATGTCTTCTTTTTGTTACCTCAGTAAGTGCTCTCTGAAGACAAACCATGTACATCTTATGCCTTTTTTATTAGCACTGTGCTTGAAAAATATGAATGAGTGAACAGACTAGGGCAGAACAATACATTTCCTTTTCCTTTGGAATATAAGAAACATAGTCTTGAATTGTTGAAAGACCCTATAAAACTAAACCCCGATTTTCTCTGAGCTTACATTGCTCTACTGCATAAAACTGAGGAGGAATAAATTAAATTTGAAAGAAGTTTATGGATTATAGTGGTATTTAATCTACTTTTAACTTCTCTATATTTTAAACATAATATCTCATATCTCTTTCTTGTGTTACTGGTAAATTATAATGCAGTTAGTTGTCATCTTCACAGAACCAGAGGGAAAAAATTTTTGGAAAATGTATCCAGCATTATGCCTCAATACCCATCTAGTATAAGAGGAAACCTGAAATTAGCATTTGAAACTTTCATATGTGAGGAGTCAGAAATAATTTTATACTTTGTAGAAAAATAATGATAAAAATCAAGGCCTATAAAATGACCTGCAGAGTGAGTGACCACCTGAATGAGAAACAAAGTCCTGCTGTTTTAATTAGCAGACTGATGGTTTTACCTCTCATGTTTCTGACTTCATATTGTGTCCCCTAACAATTCTGGGAGGCTTGGAAAGGTAATATTGTTGTTATTATGTTATTTTGCAGTACCAATGGAACCTATTTACCAAAAAATATTTACTACATGTAGTTACATATTAGTTATCTTGAAAACTCACCAGACGGAGGATGGAGATGAAGTCATACAAAAATGTAGTGTAAACATCATGTCCCATGCCTTTGTAGCCACTGTGAGCACAGAAGCTGTGAATGGAGCATATAGACCAAGCACAATCATTGTAGGTGCTGCATAGCATGAAATGTCAATGTGTGATGGGCAAAGAAGACACAGAGCTGCACAATCTTAGTTCATTTTTTCTCCTCTGCCTCTTTTCTCTTAATTTCATTTGATATTTTTCTTTATCTTCTGACATGAAGACATTTGAAACCCAAAGAATGTAGCTGTTGGCCATTGTGAGCTAGCAAAAAATGTATTTCTTTTATTAGTATGCTGTAATAATCAGTCCATTCTTATTTTACCTTTTTGGCTACTCAACCTTGAATGAGAACAGAAAATTTGTAATGAAAAATAGGAAATTCCCTTTGCATTTTTATTACAGAGGGAGAAATGAGTGTCATGTTTACTGCATCAACAATTTCTTTCTCTACAGGAGTTTTCTCAAGAATATTTACATATGCATTATCTTTCTCAAAAAAAAAGAAAAAAGTACTCATTACACAACTTGTTATTCCAATTATGCAAGATTTTTTTTTCATCTTACAGTAAAATTCTTCGACAGTATTGACTTTACTTTTTCCACTTTCCACCTCTGGCACATTTTCCATGACCTGCTCATTAAGTTGCCTTTGCCAAGGTTATCAGCAAGCAGCACATTATTAAATACTGTAATCAGTACTCAGTGTTCATTCCTCATTTACCTTTCTGCAGCATTTGCCACAGTTTGTAGAGCATGCTTTTGGAAATACTATTTTTTCAGTTGGCTTGAGGATGCTATATTATTTTAATTATCTTTCCACCTCGCTGGCCACACTTTCCTCTTGTTGGCTTATTTCTTCTTATATCCCAGATCTTAAAATATTTAGGTACCCAAGGGCTCAGTAGTTGGTCCTCTTCTCTCTAATTGAGCTCATATATTTAAAAGTGTCCATATACTGAACAACTTCAAGTGGAGGATGCTTAGCATGGACCTTTCCTCAGAACTTCAGCTGGAATAGTCACTAGTATTCTTTGCTTCTTCTGGGATATTTTAGATAGTCTGAAGCATAATATTATTCAAAACTGATGGCCTGCTAAAAGTCCTCTCAACCTGCTATATTTTGGAAAACTTTCTGATTTTAATTAGTGGTGTTGTTATTCTTCCAGTTTGTGAGGGCAAATCTTAAGTGTCACCTTGATTTCCTTTGCTTCTTTCATAGACATAATCCAAATCCATCACCAAATAAACTCTGTCAACTTTAGCTTGTGTTAAAAAACTTACATTTTCCTCTATTCCATACCAGAAATTTCATGTTTATTACTATATCACCTAAATTATCTGCCAGCTTCAAACACTTGAATGTTTACTTTCAAAGTTTTCTCAATAGATATATCAGAATGACCCTATTTTTAAAATATTTATTAATACATGTTTTCTATTATGTGAATGATTACATTCATCATGGGGTATTGATACATGTGTGTAGCACATCGTAATTTTTTTACTTCTGCTGCTCTTTCATTCCCGTTTTCTTTCCTTTGAATGACTGTCATTGCAAAATTCTCTATGTCTATCTTTTGTTTTGCTCATTAAGTTATGTACATTTCACATTTTTCATGTGAGAGAAAGCAAGTCGGAGTTTGTAAGTGTGTCTAATATATTTCCCCTAGTATTATTAAATCAAAGTTCATCAATTTTCCTACACATGACTCAATTTTATATTTATTTCTGAATAAGTAGTACAGTACATTTCATTCATGTGTTGATGGACATATAGGTTGCTTCCAAAGGTTAGCTCTTATGAGTTGCCTTGCTATAAACATGATTCTACATGTGCCATTGTAGAAAATTGAGTTTAACTGTTTAAGAAAGATATCCAGAATGAGAAAAGCTGGTTCAAAGAAAATTTCTATTTTTAGTTTTCTGAATTGAAATGGCATTAATTTATCATTACATTTTACATGTACATAATGAAAACATTCTTCATAGGGTGTTTGTAGCTGTATTCGGTATATCTTTCTTTTCTTTTTTTTTTTCCCTTTCCTGTTCCTCTTCCCTTCCTTCAAATTCTCTTCCCATCCTTATTTCAAAAATTCCATTTTCTCTTTTTCTCTTTCTGTTCTGGTCTCTTCCTTCCTTTCTTCTCTCCCTTCTCTTGTCCACATTTACATTTTAAAATTTTCTTTCCATTTCCCAATATCTATCATGTATTCTGCTCTTACTTTACTCTTTTAGTTTCTCACACCAGAATACAATGAAGAAATTAAGTGTGTTTGATTTCTTTTACTAATGAGGATGGCCCCAATGTATATTATTTACCTAGAAATGTCTCAAATCTACAATTTTTTTATGACTGAATAGTACTCTATTAAAAAAAACTAGATTTTTCTTAATTAGTTAGATGATAGTCATTAAGGCTATTTCCAAGATTTATCAATTACAAACTGTGTCACTATAAATACAGATAAACATATATCATTGTGTTAAGATGTTTTTAATTCTTTCATGTAGATAACAGGAAGATGAATAGCTGAATGAAAAGAAACATTTTGTTTTCATTTTTTGAGGAAGCTGCACATTGATTTCCACAGTGATTGCACCAGTTTACACTCTCAGAAAGAGTGAAGATTATTTTTTTCTCAGACTGATAGGTTTTTATTTTTCATTGATTTCTTGATAATAGCCATAATTTCTAGAGTGAGATGATTACTAGCGATGTTAAAATTTTTTTCACAAATTTACTATTCATTTTGACATCCTGGGAAGTGTATATTCGTTTGAGATGTTCATTTTTGGTTTGAGTATTTTTACTTTTGAGTGTCTGATTATTTTTTTGAGTTCTTTATATTTTCTAGATATTAGTCCTTTTTTTCTGAAGAATATGAGCAAAATTTCTTCTCATATTGTAGGTTTTCTTTTCACTGTGTTGACAGATTTCTTTGTGCTACAAAAACTTTTTATTGTGATGAGATCCCACTTGTTTTTTGTGATATTTCCTGTGCAGCTGGGATTTTGTTCATAAAGTCTTTGCCTATACCTATGTCTTCAAGAGATTTTTGCATTTTATCTTCCAGCAGATTTAATGTTTCTGTTTCAATATTTCGATATTTGATCCATTTAAATTTCAGTTTATTGCATAGTGAAAGATAGGAATCTAGATTTTATCTTTGGCATTTGGATAGTCAGTTTTTACAGGACCAATTTTTAAAGAGATTATTTTTCTTCAAGTGAAGGTATTTCCCTCCCTTGAAAACTATAAGATATCTGAGTGTGTTTGTAGTTATGTCTGTATCTTCTAATCTGTCCCATTGATCCCTAGGTCCTTTTTTTGTTACTGTTTTCCCATTACCATGCTGGTTTAATCACAGTAGTTTGTGGTATAATTTCACATAAGGGATTGTGATTTCCACTGTCTTACCTTTGTTGCTTGGAATTGCTTCTGCTATTCTAGATCTTTTCTGTTCCAAATGAATTTTAGGAAGGTTTTCTTTAAAACCGTTACATATGCTATTGGTATTTTTATCAAAGTTGTATTAAGTCGATATAACAAGTTTGAAAGTACAGTCATTTTGACAATATTTGTTCTTTCTACTCAAGAATAAGTTATAGCTTTTCATTTTTCTAATGTACTCCTCAATCTCCTTTTTAAGAGTACTATAGTTTTCACTGTAAAGTTCTTTTACTTCTTTTGTTAGATTGATTTCTTTATGTTTCATTTTTAGATGCTATTTTGAAATTGATCATTTCTCTAATTTTTTGATCAATGAAATTTTTTGCAATATTATATGGTTTTTTATTAAACAGAAAGAACCATTAGCCACCGGTAAAGAAACATATAAATAAGCAATGCTACTCACAGGTGAGAAACTAGATTGAACTACAGCAGGACCAGCAGCTCTGTGCAATCTAGTGCCTTAAATTCAATCACTGGCGTCTCACTGGAGGAGTTCCAGGGTCTCTTCAGGTGAGTTTCCTACATGGTGCGCAGCCCTCCCTTTAAATCCAATGAGCCTAAGAATTCTTCAGTTTGAGAATATCTATTTAGCCACTGTTACTAGATGCCATTATCATCAAAGAGAAACATACCTTTAGGATATCCTCATAAGTGAAATAAATAGGTCACAGATAGGTACATATCGCATCTTTTTTTCTGGTATGAGAAAATGAAGATGTAAATGAGTCCTAGAATTGTATGTTTTATATTGTGAAGTAGAAAATACTCAAAGTAAAATAGAGTGAAGGGGGAAAAATAATGATATTATAATAAAAAAGAAAGGAAACAAATTTTATGAATATAGGGGGGTGGTAGGGTGGGTAGGGCTATGGGAAAAAATGAGAATTAAGTTGTGTCTTATACTGGTACAAATCCCCATTATGGAGTGCAATCATGATGCATATATGTAATGTACCAATAAAGATTTTTTTAAAAGTCCCAGAACACTGTATTAATAACTGCAGTCTTGATGTTGTACATTAGGTTTCCAGATTTGTGTACCCCACATATTTGCTATTATATGCCTTCTGAGTTATGTCTTCTCATTTCTCCTACCCTTTGTATCTATTTTATTCTCTGTTTCTGGTAGTTGATTTTTTTAAATGGTCAATGAAATTTTTATTTGCGTACAAGAATGTCATTGATTTTTACGTGCTTACTTTGTATCCAGCTATGCAGTTGAATTTGCTTACTAAATCTACAAGTATTTTAGTGGGGATTTGGGGGTGTTCTATGTAGATTCAAGTCATCTGGAAATATTCAGAATTTAACTTTTTCTTTCCCATCCATATTCCTTTCACTTCTTTCCCTTGTGTAATTTTTCTGGTTAATGTTTCCAGAATTATGTTGAATATGATTGGTGTAAATGGACATTATTCTCTTGTTACTGATTTTAGAGTATAAACTTTTGGTTTTTGTCCAGTTAGTATAATTTTGGTTATTGGATTATCACAGATAGAATTTGTCAGATTGAGAAAAAGACCATCTACTCCAATTATCTGTATGTTTTATTTCATTTCGTGAATGGATGTTAGACTTTATCAAATGCTTTTCTGAATCTATGATTATGATTACTATTTTTTTTGTACTTGGCTCTGTTGCTATTATGTATTACATAGATTGACTTGTGTAGGTTGAACCATCTCTACATCCAAGGAATGAATCTTACTTTGTCATAGTGTGTAATCTTTTTGATGATTTACTGCATTCTTTTTTCCAGTTTCATATTGAAGATTTAGGTGTCTATGTTCATTAGGAAGACAGGTCTGTTCTCTTTTTTGATTGAATCTGGGTCTGGTTATTTTGTTTATTTTTTGGTACTGGGAATCAAACTTGGTAACTTGCATTGTCAAGGCAGATGCCAGATCCACTGAGCTAACTCTTCAGCCCCTTTTTTAGTTTCTATGTCAGAGTAGTGCTTGTTTCCATGAATGAATTTGGGTGAATTAATTTAGTTTCAATTTCATTAAAGTGTTAGAAGAATAATGACCTTTTGTCTTTGCTAATTGTCATTTGAGGACTCATTCCAGGAATTCCAGGGCCCTAGTCAAAAGTGGCTGGTGGACATGTGTGTGTATTCTTTCTGCTCCTTTTCTCCTGATTATTTTGTGCTACATTATATGCTTCACGAGAGGTTACATAATGTTCTTTGTATTATGTTTAGGATGTTTACTTGTACTCAGTTAACCTTCCTACTTCCTTTCCCCAGGCCATCTATTATGGTCACCATTTCCATATGTACATTATATAAATCTGTGTTATTCTAGTAAACTTTGATATCAGCCATGAGCTGGTAGTTCTATCAGTCAAGAATTGGTAGTTATTTTCTACAGGATCATCCTCCTGGTCTCCTTCCTCATTGAGGAAAGAACTTTACAAGGGGATCCTAAACAGGGACCAGACACTGAAAAGGTGTGGCCCACGTGAGGGTAAGTTAGACAACTGCTGGTATAGGGCATTCTCAATGAAAGTTTGGAAGTTTCCTCCCATGATAGGTATTTATAAATCATGAGGGAGGTGAATGACGCTAATATTTAATGAGAAGATTGTTTAAATACTGCTTGGGAATATAATCCCTAGTTTCCTGATGAAAGGACCTTTGATGATGAAACTTGGCTTAGAGTAAAACTAATGTGAAAAAATCTTGTAGCAAGGAGAGTCTGTTTTGGTAGCCTTATGGCTGACGTGGTTGTTGACTTGTACTGTTTTGTGGCCGTGTCTGTCCTCCCTCCCCAGAAAAATAATTGGTGTTTCAAATGCATCTTTGCATGCATACAAGTTGGATGATTGAAAAAAAGACAAAATTCTAAAAGATGGATTACGTATTATAAAAGCGATTGTTCTTTCTGCACTACCAGCTCCAGACAAATGAGAAACTAATTGTTCCTGCCTCAGGCCAGGAAAGGGGTCCAGTGCAGAGAGTCCTAAGCCCAGGCTGGTTCTCAGCCTCGTTATAAACATTGTATCAAGTGTAAACACATTTTTAATTCTGATTCAATCCAGGAGGATGAGCACATAGACTAGGAATGGTCACCCCATTGATGTTCGAAGCCCCCATTCAAGTCAGGCTCTTCAACAACTATCTTAAGACTGTTTCAAGAATGAAAACAACCACCACAACCACAGTTAACTCTAGACTCTTGGAGAAATTTGTTCATCTCTGTCATTTTACAGATCCTAAAGATGAACTCACCTTAGGACAGGGTGAGATGAGAAATTTTCATTACAACGGCTTAGAATTTCAGTCTCTTGCTCCCTTAAAGGTCTTTAAACAGATGATTAGTGTTTTTGTTATTAATAAAGCCAATTTTACCACTTATGGTTGAAAAGTCATGTGCTGTATTCTTATGCAGCCAGGAGAGTATTTACAATGGCACTCCTGGTATGAGAAATTATGCCCAGAAGAGTCTCAAAAAAAAAAAAATCATAAGAGTAGCTATGGATGTGAGACTAAGTTAGATATGTTACGGGACACTGGTCAGTACAGCACTCCTGCACAACAAGAGGGAGCCCTTGAGTCTGTTCATAAACAATTCAATGAACTTGGGCTGCAAACATGAGATTACCTAGTCTTTGCTGGGAAACCTCAACAGAGTTATTTGAAAATTATCTAAAAGTCTGATAAAATGTATACTAACTTTCTGGCTCCATTGAAATAGGCCACAGAGAGGGATACAGTAGGTGAACAAACTCAACAGAAATGCTTACTTAACCAACACGATGCTAATGAAGATTTCCAACCTGCCCGGTACCTATCAACAACACAAAAGGTTTTTTGGACTTTATGAGAGCTTGCCATAACATTGGCACTCATGAGCACTCATGGCAGCTGCCTTTCAGAAACTAAATCAGACTTCCACATATCATGAGTGTGGAGAGACCGGCCACTAAAAAAAAAAAAGAATACCAGAAATTAAAAATCAAAGAGGATCACAAAATGGAGAATAATGCTTAGCCTTTTTTTGTCCTCCTGTAATAGGAACTTGTGAACAAAATTAAAGAGTGTATTAATCACTGGTGTGCTTGATTAATATTTATATAGACTGGAAAATATTTTCAATGTTTATTCACAGGAAAAATACTTTAAATAGATATTTCCAAATATACTATACAGAAATATTATAATATTAAACATATAAAAGTTGTGAATTGTGATTTTTGAAGACTTTTAATAAACCTTTATTTCATTTCTTGTTGAAAAAGGTAGCAACAGTACTAGCAGCAGTAGTCATCAGTGGATATCAATCTGATGCTTATGTAAACTAATATTATAAATTACTTTGAAAAATTCCACACCAATGTGGGTAAAGCAATGGCCCCTACCCAAAGAAAAATTATATACAACACACAAAATTTTTCAAAAACAGCTTGTTGCTAAACTTATTAGAACTCTCCCATCTTTTTCGTCAAGGAAAAATCAGGGAAATGAAGCCTTGATTGACATATAAAAGGTAAAAGATACCATGGAATCCATTGGGACTCTTCAGCCAAAACTCTTATCTCCTAATATGATTCCTAAAGATTGGCCAATTATTATTAGAGGTTTAAGAGATTGTTTTAATGCTATTTCATTACATAAAGATCAGAGAAATTTCTTTGCCTTTTCTGTGCCATCTATCAATAATGTTGGCCCCAAGCAGAAATTTCAGTGGACAGTATAACTGCAAGGAATGATTAATTCTCCTGCAATGTATCAATTTTATATATCACACATTCTGATATGACTTGGATGTCATCCTACCTCTGCCAGGGTAGGATGACCTTTTGCAAGCAAATTAACCCCACTTAAGCCTTACTTTATTTGTCTAAAGTTATGGGGGTCAAATGAGATGATTTCAGGGCCATTTTCAGTTCTATAAATTAGTAAGTATTAATACTAAGGGAAAGATATTGTGAAAGTTAAAATTTGACTGACAGTCTTTTTTTTTTTTTTAGGTTTTTTTTGAGACAGGGTCTCGCTTTGTGGTTCAGGCTGGCCCTGACCTCAGCCTCAAACTCACATCACAATCCTCCTGCCTCTGCCTCCCAAGTGCTGGGATTACAGGCGTGAGCCACCACGCCTGGCACTGTGGTATGTGGTACTGGTTGCTGCTGGGTGTGGGTCTCCACACCCAGTATTGTTATGTGGCTACCGGGGAATCGAACCCGGGTCCTTGCGCTTGCAAGACAGGCGCCGGAACCACTGAGCTAACTCCCCGGCCCCTTGACTGACAGTCTTAAAACTAAAACCATTAATTATACATAACAAAAGTGGAAGCCTAAATGAAATTTTATAGGAATATATATATATATATATATATATATATATATATATATATATATATAGTAATGATTGATTTAATGCAGACAATAAATAAATTCATTTGTTTCATTCATTTTGTGTAGTAATGCTTTGACAGAGAACAAAGCAAGTTTATTACTGGTAAATGCCAAGTTTCTTAACTGTGTATATTCTTTTCTGTG
Source organism: Petromus typicus (assembly GCA_004026965.1). Lineage (NCBI taxonomy): Eukaryota > Metazoa > Chordata > Mammalia > Rodentia > Petromuridae > Petromus > Petromus typicus. The sequence continues at coordinate 3,080 of PVIR01026538.1, read as the reverse complement.
TATACATATACAAATACTTGTAAATGTAAGGAAACAATTTCCTGCTGGTTTGATTATACACTATATGGATGATATTTTATTCACTGACGCAAGTCACACAGGTTCCAACAAATATTTTCACTTGCAGAAAGTCAATTTCATTTGTAGAAGCTGATTATTACACCAGAAAAAAAATTCCTCTTTCTTATTTAAGATACTGATTGGAACAAAATAAAATTCAACCTTATAATATATCCATTGATATTGCTAAAAGCAAAACATTAAAGGATTTTCCTAAACTTTTAGGGACTATTAACTGAGTTCATCCCCTTATTTGTATACCTAATTTTAAATTAATTAATCTTTTTGAAACTTTACAGGGACTGTCTCAGCTAATTGCCCCACATCCTGAACCTAGAATGGAATTGGAGTTCTTTCAACAGCAACTGCAGGACCAGCTCACATTCTGCATTGATGAAGCGGGTCCTTTCACCCTTTTCAACTTGGATACCCCTAGTCTTCATCACAGATACTTATCCAAGATGACCACCCTGTAGAGTGGATTTATACCACCCTCCAAATGCATAAAAGGGTTACTATTTGTAGTGACATTATAACAGATCTTGTTATGCAGGGAAGACATCTGGTCCTGAACTTGTGGGGCTGAAAAGTGGAGGAGATAATTTGCCCCTGACTTCTGCTCAATTCAAATGACTACTTCGATTCTCTACTCAATTTCAAATGGCATGTCTTTTTGCAAGATATTATTTCATATGCTCTCTAATGAAGTATTTTCTTTTTTACAGCAAACTTCTTGAGTTGTTCCCTCTGTGGTCTGTTCACAGTCTCTCAATGCTTCTACTTTCTATACAGATGCTACTAGAGATAAGATTTTATCTACTTCTGTTATCTGTTACTGGCTCACTCAGTCCATCTCACAATTGCTTTCTCTTTTACAAAATCTTTCCCCAAGTGTAATCATCCTTTGTTTATTATCCATATCAGTTCTCATTCCAGGCTACCAGGCCATTTCACCCATGACAACCATCAAGTTGATCTTTTAACTCAGTTAATTCAGCAAAGGTTCACCTTGATTAAAGAAGAACATGCCACCAGCGTCTCTCTACATCACAAATGGAAAATTCTTCTTTATCAAGCAAAGAACATTATTCATTCTGTTCTGTTTGCCAGCCTCTCCATCTACCTCAGAATATTTCTGGAAGCAATCTTAGGGGCCAAAAAGTCAATCAAATCTGTCAAATGGATGTCACTCATTTTGTTCCTTTTGTACAAATATAGCTTCTCCATATATCCATTAGGGTGGGTGGTACACAATTAACACGGACAAAGGGCTTCTAAACACATTACTTACATTTTGAGACTTCTGCTCTGAATGGAATATCATGTATGTAACTGGTATCCCCCCCCCTTTTTTTTTTGAGACAGTGTCTCGCTTTTGTAGTTTGGCATGACCCTAAATTCAGCACTGAATTCACAGCAATCCTCCTGCTTCTGCCTCCCAACTGCTGAGATTACAGGAGTGAACCACCACACCCAACACTGTGGTATGTGGTTCTGATTTCTGGTGGGTGTGAGTCTCCATGCCCAGCATTGTTGTATATGGTTACTGGGATCGAACCCAGGACCTTGCACTTGCAAGGCAGGTGCCAGAACCACTGAGCTATATAACCGGCCCAGGATACCCATTCTTTATGGATACATCTGTCTGCTATTGATCAAGTATTAGAATCTAAAGCTGGAAATTTCCAGCAGGTGGCCCGCCACCTTGGAGATCAAGTCATTTCTTTCCAACATCAGACTATGTTACAAATCAACAGACTACGATTTGAATTCTTCTCAACTTTTTGTTGTACCACACCACTATGAGACTATATATTGCTGGGATGAAATCAGATGTCATTTATTGGATTTTAAAAGTAATCTGTCTTTTGATATATGTAATTTATAATTTAATATCTTCAGTGCCTTTAATCAACAATTGCCTGATGTCCCTTTTCAAGACTTAACTTCCCTTATTGTAAACAAACTTCAAGGCTTGGATCCCCAAGGGTGTTGGTAAAGCTTTATATGTGTCTTTGGTAGTGCTGCAGTGCTATTTATACTCTTGTTAACTTGTTTCCTCATAGGATTCTACTGCCTCTGACACCATATAAACGCACAACCTAAACCCAAAATACTTACTGTTATACTGGCCTTTTGGAGAAAATAAAAAAGGGTGGAACTATTAGGAGTCTCTTGAGGACTTAGGGTTGCTGCACAACTCATCCCAGGAATGCTGGGCCCCTAGCTGAAAGAAACTTGTAAAGATGTGCCGATCATGATATCCTCTATGTTCCTTCCTGCTGATTATGATAAGCTACCTTGCAGATTCTGCTAACTTGTCCTCTCTTTCTTCAGGGGTTTACAAAATGTTGTTTATATTCTTAGGGTGTTTACTTGCACTCATTTAATCTTCCATCTTCTTTTGCTAAGGCAAGCTATTATGGCCACCTTTTCCACATACAAACTATATAAGCCTATGTGATTCTATCAGTTTCTATCAGTCCTGTCAGTTATTTAATCCAGTCATTTCATCATCCATGGAAAGATGGAAAGGCTAATGGTCAGAGCATGAAAGTCTGCATGATCAGGGTGAAAGATCTGTGCCCTGAGGCTAAGGGATCTGCTTTGGAGCCAGGAATAAATGCTCAAGGCAAAGACCAGAGTTCCCAGGAAAAGTACACAGCCATTACTGGTGCCCAGAGATCACTGAAGTTTTGTAATCCATGTTTATTGATTATAGGCATGCAATGAAATATTTTTGTGCTTTCAAATAGATACCCAGATCAACTAAAGATTGTTCATGTTAACCCTATAAAAATTGATCAATATGGCTTTGTCCTAAGTTTTCCAGAATTTTATCTTCTATCCTCTTTCTAAAAGTTATTTTAGTTCATTAGTACTTGTGTATAATACACAATGTTTACATTCCATATGGTAATTTGGGAGGTATATATAACAACTTTTAATTCACTTCTGCCACTTTCCCTTCCTTCCCTCCCTTATCAATCTCTTGTTTCCCTTTTTGTGATTACTATATG
>PVIR01026537.1:0-23792 GCA_004026965.1 Petromus typicus | reverse complement strand
TAAGTATAGGCCCAGAAAGAGCTAAAAATCACAGGAGAAAGACTCCATTCTCCAGCTAGTGAGAGATCCAACTCTGGTCTGGGGAAATCTCAGTGGGTGGACAGTGTGAAATAGTAGTGGGTGAATATACTGGCTGGCAGTGAGTTCAGCCACATAGATTCTGCAGAAGGAAGGAGTCCAGGTCTGGGAGAGGGATCAGAAAGCTGGGTGTTCAGAAGTCCTGATACAAATACAGATCTTCCCACCAACCTTGTCAGAGGTCACCTACTCTCTAAAAGCATAGTCTGAAAATCTACCTGGATCTGGTCAAGACTCCAGACCTCCTACTGACTGCACACTGTCAGAGTCAGTGGACAGACTGGGTTTTCTGAGGCTCTCCTCCCCAGATATAGAAGGGAGGAAGCCAATAGGTGGGAGCTGGTCCTTCCCCTGCCAAAGCCAGCAGAGAGGCAGAGCTCAGCCCTCTGCATACTGTAAATACTTTGACAGAGGTAAAGGAGAATTCCAGACTAAAAGTTAAAAACACTTATACACCTCTACCTTTTTATCACATAGCATTCAAGGACTGAATCAACTATAAATACAAATATTGCTACAGGCAGAATATTGAGTCTAGTCTGGGTTATTTCCTTTGTTGTCTTATTTTCTGTGTGTCAGAGGGACATGTGTATGTTTCTATCTGTGTACAAGCATGAGGAATTTCTGTTGGTGCTATAAGGTTTTCCCAAGTCTCATTATGCTTACCCACACTGAGGGTAGTTCTATAAGGTTTGGTGAATTTGTGTTTCTAACAGTTCATTAATCGGATTCAATCTCCCTATATCTTCTCTCACTTTTTATTTATATTCCTTCTCCATCTCTTCTTTCACTCCTTTCCCTCTGATAACATTTCAAATCTTCGTTTACTGCCCTGTCTTCAACTGTATATGAATGTTGCCAATAAAACTTCCTTTTTCATTTCTTTCTCTTTTAATATGTGAGAGGTATGAATATATGTAAATTTAGAAGTGTCACTTATTACTTTACTTCTATAATAGGAACCTTGTTTTGTCACTTTCTCTCCCACCAAGGGTTCTTCTTAGCTTTTTAACCTCTCATGACACCTCATAGTCAAAATACCAGAATCTCATGAGAAAGAAAGAATATTAAAGTTTATCAAAGAGATACACCAAATCCATAAGAATAATAACACACATCTCAACAGTGACAGTGAAAACCAAGAAGCCTTGGGATAAAATTTTTTGATCACTGATAAAATAGTAAGCAACCTAAATTATTGTATCTGACAAGATTATGGCTCAAAATAAAATGAGAAGTAAACTCTTTCAGTTTATAAGAATAAAATGAAGACATTTATGGCCACACAGACAGCACTGAAGAAAATGCTTCAGGGTTTCCTAAATAGTTTTAACTCTCCAATAAAAGATGCAAAGTGCCATATCATATCAAACAAGGCTGATTCATAGGTTGCCCATAAGAGAAACACTTCATCAGAAAAGACATACATAGACTGAAAATAAAAGAGTGGAAAATGATACACCAGGCCACTAGAACACAAAGAAAGTAGTAATATCTATATTTATAGCCAACAAAGTTGACTTGAGAACCAAACTGGTAAGAAAACCCCAAAACTATCACTCATTATTAGTAAAGGGAATGATTTCTAAGAAGGGTAACAACTGTAGATACATATGCACAAAACCATGGTGCACACCTTTTCATAAAATAAAGATTGTTTGTTAAGAGAAGACTTATACATACTAGTACTCTTATACTGGGAGACTTAAATACCAACTCTTACAAACAGGTTACTCATACAGAAGATCAATAAATAAGACATTATTATTAAATTGTTCTGTAGATCAAATGGATGTAACAGGTATGTAGAATAATTTTATGCAACAACAGCAGAATACTCATTCTTTTCAGCAACCAATGTAAATTTCTTCAAAACAGACCACACTTTAGGCCATAAAGCAAATCTCAATACATACAAAGCATTGAAATAATCTCACATATCCTATCAGATCACAATAACATTAAACAGTTAAAGACATTATAGAAACTATACAAATACATAGTGATTGAATAATACATGCCTTTTTTACTTATTTTTTTAATTTTTACTTATTTATTTATTTTTTTGAGACAGAGTCTCGCTTTGTAATTTGGGCTGGCCCTGAGCTCAGCCTCAAACTCACATCACAGCAATCCTCCTGCCTCTGCCTCCTGAGTGCTGGCATTCCAGGTGTGAATCACAACACATAGCATTGTTGTACTGGCTACTGGGGATCAAACTAGGAACCTTGTACTTGCAAGGCAGGTGCCGGAACTGCTAAGCTAAATCCCTGGCCCCTGGATAATAATTCTTAAATGATCAATGAGTAACAGAAAAAATCAGGGAGAAATTTTCAAATTCTTCAAATCAAATGATGACAGAAATATAACATATCAGAATTTATGAGATGCAACTCAATCGATTCTAAGAGCTAAGTTTAGTGCTATGAGTGCAGTGCCTACATTAGAAAAGCAAGCACAGTTATCCCAAGTGCACACCCTAATGATGCATCACAAAGCCCTAGCAAAGGAAGATAAAAAGTATGTCAAAACCAATAGAAGGAAAGAAATAACAAAGATAAGAGTGGAAATAAATGAAATAGAAGCTAAAGCAACGATGCAAAACAGTAATGAATCAGAGTTGTTTCACTGAAAGGATTAAGAATGATAAACTTTCAGCTGAACTTACCAAAAGAAATAAAAAGCCCAGATTAAGAAAATTAGATATGAAAAGGTTAAAATACAAAGAAATTACTGATATTCAGTGAATAATTATATAATTATTTCCAAAAGAATATTCCAATAAATTAGAGAATATGGAAGTAACTGATAAATTCCTATATATAAATGACCTGCTAAGATTGAACCAAGAAAAGATTTAAACAATCTAAATTGGTTAACAAGGAACAAGAGCAACTAAGACTCTTCTAACGAAGAAAATTCTGCCAACTAAGAAAAGCAGAGGTTCTGATAAATGTACTATTGAATGTTATCAGACATGTAGATATGAGTCAGTATCATGCTCTGCAAGCATTTCCATGTAATCAAAAAATAAAGACGGCTTCAAATTCAATTCTATGAAGCCAGTATTATTCAAATACAAAAACCAGATAAGGATTCAAAAGAAGGGAAAAAGAAAATGACAGGCCAATATCCTTGTTGAACATCAATGGAAAAATTCTCCAGAAATTCCTGGAAAGAAGATACTTAAAACACCTCGAGCATGATGAACCTTCTTTCTTTCCTGGGCTGCAAGAATGAATTTAACATACATAAACCAACAAATATGATACATCATACAAATGGAATCAAGGGTTTTAAAAATCACATGATTATCTCAATAGATGCAGAAAAAGCCACAACAAAACCAGCAGCCCTTCATGATAAAACTCTGACGAAAATAGGTATAAAAGGATCTTTCTTCAAACAGAATAAAGCTGTTTGTAGCAAACCCAAAGCCAACACCAGAGAAAAGCTGAAAGAAGAAAAATCGAAAGCATTTCTTCTAAATCAGGAAGTAGAAAAAAATTTCAGGTGTGACTGATTCATAGGTTGCCCATAAGATACACCCTTTATCAGAAAAGATATATATAGACTGAAAATAAAAGAGTGGAAACATTCAAAACATTCAATGAAAACACTCAAAACATTAGCCAGAGCTATGAGATAAGAGAAAGAAACCAAAGGTATTCAAATAACAAAAGAAAAAGTGAATGATTCCTATGTAATTCTTTATATAAAAAATAAGAAAAAGAAAAGCTCCACAAGAAGACATTTAAATCTGGTAAACAAATGCAGTGTACTTGCTGGCTACAAAATCGACAGATAAATGTCAGTAGCATTCCTGTATATCAATAATGAACACATAAAGACAAAATCAGTAAAACAATTCCATTTCCAGTAGCTTTAAAAAAATATCAAATCTAGAAATTAACCTAAACCAGTCAATGAAAGATTCTATAATTCATTATAGATCATTAAAAAAGAAACTGAAGCAGGTATTAGAAAATGGAAAGATATGCCTCATTCTTGGTTCAGAGGAATTAGTACTGTGTAAGTATAAATACTACAAAAAGTACACATAGATTTAATGTAATTTCAAAAATAATTCCAAAAACATACCCCATGGAACTAGAAAACAAAATCCTAAAATTCTTAGGGAATCAGAGAAGTTCCAGGATACCCAAAGCAACCCTGAGCAACAAGAACAAGGTTGTATACATCACAATCCTCGTTATTAAGTTATAATACAAAGATACATTAATAAAAACAACATAGTATTTACATAAAAAGAACCATATAGACCAATGGATATAGAACAAAAGACATAAATCAAACCCATTCAACTACAGTTATCAGACTTTTAACAAACTAGCCAAAAAAAAATCCAGTAGAGAAAAAGACAGTCACTTCAACAAACGATATTGGAAAAGATGGATATCTACTAGCAGAAGACTGAGACTAGGTCCCTGCCTCTCATCCTGGACTAAACTAAATCAAAATGTATCAATAGGTCTACATATAAAAACAAACCTTTTAACTGTGGAAGGTAACACCAAGAAATCATCAGAAGCCTGAGACACAGGTAAGACCTATTGAATATAACTCTAATGGTATAAGAAATAATACAAAGACTAAAGAAGTGGAATTATATCAAAATAACAAGTTTTTACAGAGCAAAGAGAACAATGAAGTGAAGACCCAACCTAAAGAATAAAAGAAAATGTTTGCTTGCTCAAAATATTAACCTCAAAAATTATACAATAAGAAAATGGGCTAATTAGACATTTTTTCAAAAGTAATAGTACATGTATCCATTAAGTATATAAAAAATGTTCAACATCTTCAAGCATTAAAGAAATGCAAATGAAAATAACTGAGGTTCTGTTCTGCCCCAGTAAATTAGTAAACTAGTAGAACTATTATGGAAATCAACATGAAAATTTCTCAAAAATTAAGAAGCAGAGCAGAGAAGAAGGAACTCTTCTCCACTGTTGGTGAGACTGTAGACTCGTACAACCCCTGTGGAGATCGGTTTGGAAATTCCTCAAAAAGCTAGGATTGAAGGTCGCATTTGACCTGGTCATCACTCTGCTAGGTATATACACATAAGAATTAAAAGACTCATATCACAGTGACATATGTGCACCCATGTTTATAGCAACTCAGTTTGTGATTGCTACATCTTGGAAGCAACCCAAGTGTCCATCACCTAGAGACTGGATAAAAAAGCTATGGTTCTTCAACAGGATGGAGTATTACTGTGCCATAAAAATTGATAAGTTTAAATCATTTATACTTAAATGGACATACCTTGAGGATATCCTCATAGGTGAAATAAATAGGTCACAGATAGGCAAATATCACATCTTTTCTCTTCTCTGGTATGAGAAAGTAAAGATGTAAATGAGTTCTAGAATTATATGTTATATATTGTGAAGTAGAAAATACTCAAAGTGAAATGGGGTAAAGGGGGAAAAATAATGAGAGTATAACAAAAAAGAAAGGAAACAAATTTTATGTATATAAGGGGTGGTAGGGTGGGTAGGGCTATGGGAAAAAATGAGATTTAAGTTGTGTCTTATACTGGTACAAATTCCCATTGTGGAGAACAATCATATGTGTATATGTAATGTACCAATAAAGATTTCAATTAAAAAAATTGAAAAGAAGAAATATCTTTTGACAAAGCTTATGTATATAGGGGGTGGGGAATGTAGGGAGGGCAAAGGAATAGAAAAATGAGAATCAAGATGTGTCATGTACTGGTACAAACCATCAATGTGGAATACAAGAGTCACAGGAGAGGGGAACAAATGAAAGGGTAGTAAAGAGTTTGAAAATGATCAAAATAAGCTTTATGGATGCACCAATTCCCCAAAACAAAAATCGCTACTCCATACTAAAAACATACAATTATTTTTTTAAATGGATGCTCAGAAAAGTTAAATAAATTGCCTAAGGTTACACGACATATAGATAGATCCAAAATCTGACCTGTGGTATTTGGCTGACTGACTGTAAATCATGAATTTGGCTGTGATACTACAATATAGATAATGATTTATTTTTTATTATTACTGCTATTTTATTTTAGCACCAGCAAAGTAAAGCAAATGATGGATTAAGGATTGAGAACTATGTTTATTTCTCTTAAGCAACAATTCTGAACTTCCTCTTCCAAAAAAAAAATTGATTACTCTGTGGATATAGTTAGAAATAATCAAATAAAAGTGTTCTAGAAAGATCCACTTTAGAACATTTTTCAGTTGGCAGAACCAACTCAGGCTTTATTTTGAAAAAGACAACTGAATTGTTTTTTGGGAACATGGGCAAGAAGGGTAACTTGGGCAGCAGGTTCTTTATGAGGCTAGGCTGTGGGCTGGGACTGAGCCTCATGACTGTATAAAAGATATATAGCCTATATCATAGGTACCAGTCAGGTCTAAAAGCCAGAGCTGGTCCTCTCAGGTTTATTCTGAAATAAACCTGTCGTGTTGAGTTTGTACTTTTTTTTCTTTCCTAACCATGCTAATAACAATTACCACATGCTGAGTTGGGTATGATGGCACATGCCTGAAATTTCAGCATTCTGGGAAGCTGAAGCAGGAGGAATGCAAGCTCCAGCCTATCCTACATCATTTATCCAGACACTGTCTAAACACAGACAGACAGACATAAATTTACTGGGGGTGTAGCTCAGTGTTCAGATCCTGGGATCAATCTGTAGCAACACAAAAAATCCTCCACCTCATTACTGAAATGCAGCACCACATACCAACCTACAGCCTTAGCACTTAGTACACTCAAGAGATTCACTGGATAATGAACTTCCATCTGCACCCAGACTTTAGTTCACCATGATTCCTCCCTGTTGTCTGATGCTGCCCACAGCATAGCTGCCTGGACCCTTTGCTTGATATCTTGTGATGGGCTCCTTGAGCCAATAACTGACCACCTACAGAGAGACTCTTTGCTTTAACTCTTTGTATTGCCTTTTAAAATCTCATAGCTTCTTTAGTCTTCTTTTTCTTTAACTTGAACTTTATTATCTGCCATATGATATACAATGTGAGGATTAAGAGAGTTAAAGGTTAGAAGTCAGCAATTTCAGGGGAACAAAGAACTTGGAAAGGCCAGGGTCACAAGACGCAATGAAAACAGCAGTACTCAGTGAAGGAAAACAATGAAACTGATACAGCTTGTCAATGTGTAGACATTCAGTAAATTGTGATATGGTAGAAAGACACTAGCATGTTTGTCTATATTGATGGCATAGCCCTTTTGACAATTACTATAATGTTTCACACCTTAAAAAGTTCCCATCTGCCTAAATAGTGTGTTATCAACACTTAACAACTCCACAAGTTGATCTCAGAATCCATCCTTGACTCAGCAAGAAAGGACTGAGGACCTACATTGACAGTCTTGGACTATAAACTTTTGCATAGCTCCCATTTATTCTTTAAATTATTAGTTAAGCCTAAGATTATGTGACAACAGTGATTCGTGAAAGCAAATTTGATATATAAATCCTATGTGAAATCTATGCTAAGTCCTTCCTGGTTCCCTGTTTCTCAAAAGAATTATCCTGCATAGTTTTACTCTCCAACTACACAAGACAACATGGAGTGACATTGCCTCTTGGGTACATGCCTCTGCTTGACTGTGTTTGGGCTTAGACTTTGCCTGAAATTTACCACTAACAGCTTTTATAAAATGCAGATGACGGATCACTGTCTTGCGAAGTCTGCTGAGAAAAACACATCATGTTTTCCAAGTGTTGTGCTGACAAGAAACCCTGACTGACTTCTGTCATGAGATATCTCTTTTTATTTTGGAAGATGGCTCTACCCTTGTAAATACACAATGTCATTTTATTGTCAAATATGTACGTTTATCCATCTCAGGACCTCTCCCCTCACCAAACTCTATTTTAGTTCAAATGCCTGTTCCTAGCTCTGGCTCTGTTGCTACTTGTACTTGCTTGGATTTTTGTGTTCCACTGGAACGGTATATTTTGTGGGCCCTTCCATTCAGTGATGGGGACCTGCGGCTCAACTTTTTATCCCCAGTGCTCAGCACTTAGAAGAAGCCATGTAGAAGGGAGACCCAGGACACAAGGGAAGACTATTTATTCTCTTGACCATGATGCAGGATTGTGCAGCCCAGTACGACTGATGGCAAAGAGGGTAACGTGGGTTCTCAGAGACAGCTCTACAATTATATCGAACTAAGTAGTCAAATAAATATAGTCTTTAAGAAAATTCAGCCAAGATTATAGGACATTACAACCAAATGTCATGCCTGCTGTGTTAAGACCACAAACACTTTCCTGTAGAGACAACAGTATTATTCAGTGTTAAACTGGGATCGAATTGAAGAACTGCAGCCTTGGTCCTGCATACTCTCTGAGGGAAAATAAGCCTTTATAATACATTCTCTTTCTGACTTGCAGAGAAGTCAGTTGTTGGGGACTAATTCTCCGGCTACAGGATGTGAAGAAATGCATTACGATACATTCAATTACATGCAAGATGCCAGATCTCACTGGAAATACAAACCACCAACCGGGAAAAATCCAGCTGCACATTTTTGATATATCAGTGCTACCATTTCTGTTAGCAATTGCAATGTTCCCCCTAAGACCTGTTTATACAGCTTGACTGGCTTTGGAAGTCCTGCTCTGAAGTGATGATGCAGTAGTGTTAGCCAAGAAGAATCCTGCGGGACTCTCAAGTTTACAGCTATTATCACTAAACTGCAGGGCCCGGGTTGGCAAAGACCATCTTTGTTTCTTTTCATATTCTCTAAACCCATGCACAGTATCTCACATACAAAAAGCACATGGTACATTTTTTTAATTGAAATAAGAGTATAGATGAATGAGCAGGTAGGGAGATGTATTCATACAGTCTTTCCCCCCACTACTTGGGTTAGTAGAAAACCATTGTTGAATGGAGGGATACACAACAGATATCTAAGAGACAGAGAAGTTTGATAGTGTTTTGCAAATGTTTAGTTTCCAATTGGGTATGACTAGGAACGGACTGATGCACAGTGGCAGAAGGGAGAGGTTGTTCTGACAATATGAAATGAATAAACCTCAAATGAAAGAAATCTAAAACATGATTGTCCACTGGTAGACTGTACTAAGTGTAATTAATAAATCCCCACAAGAAACACATAAGGGGTTATATTTTTCAGTACACCCGAATTTCCCCTTTAGCTTTATGCATAAACAGATATTTTATTGCACTTAACAGACACTATCCATCATTTATCATCTCAGCACATTGCCCTGACCTAAGAGTGAGGCAAAGCCTGAGACAAGCATTTATGTCCCATCCTTGGAAAAATATACTCATACCTTTCCTTAAAGGAAAAGCCAGAATGCAGCAATGAAGTAGAATTAACTTCTATGCTAAAAGGGTGTTAACTCTGTGACTAGACACTTAAGGAAGGTATTGTCATGAATCAATAAATACATACTCACCCCCCCATTCAGAATATCAAGCTATTTAAAATAGTAGGGTTCATTAAACTCCTTTTTCTTTTGATCCTTATAAATATGAAAGCACACATTTCTTAGGAAATGCCCTACAGAGTTCAGAGAGAAAATTCAAAGTTAATTCCCTTGTCAGGGCCCACTCTTGTGTTTGCCTAATGCTTTTGTAGGAGGTGTGCTGGTGTCAGGCTTCAACAGTCATCCTCCCCTACGACCCTGCATTAGCCAGCAGCTGCAACCTAAATGACAAAAATTCAGAACAGGTGTCAGCCATTTTTTTGTATTAAATTCTCACAGCACCTCAACATGAGCCCACCTTCTCAGCCTGCAAGTACTGCATTACCCAGACCCCAGGCCTGGGTTGCCAGTCTCACCCTTCACATGGCCTTGATCTGCCCAGTGTCTCTTGGATTTGCTACACTCCCTCTCCAGCCACCTTCCCTACACCCCGCTCCTTGCAACCCTGGCCCCAGAAAGTCTGGGCTTCCCAGCCTTCAACAGCTGAATTTCCTCCCTTTGTCTTTAGCACAATTTCTCTTGTTTGTTCCCATCATTTAGGAAAACCTGTATCCTCTTTGGCATCATATCATCTACAAAGGTCATTTTTAACTGCTTTTCTTCTATTCAGTAATAGTCTAGCTTGGTTGCAATAACAAAATACCCAAGAGTGAGTAAGTTATAAAGAAAAAGAAGTCATTCAACACTTAACAATGTTGACAAAACTAGACTGAGTAGGGTCGGGGATTTAGCTCAGTGGTTCCAGCGCCTGTCTTGCAAGCGCAAGGACCCAGGTTCGATCCCCAGTAACCACATACCATACTGGGACTGGAGACTCATGCCCAGCAGCAACCAGTACTGCATACCACAGTGCCGGGTGTGGTGGCTCATGCCTGTAATCCCAGCACTCAGGAGGCAGAGGCAGGAGGATTGCTGTGATGTGAGTTTGAGGCTGAGCTCAGCGCCAGCCTAAACTACAAAGCGAGACCTTGTCTCAAAAAAACTAAAGTGGGTAGTAATGAGCAAGCAAAACTTTGCGCAGTGTTAATCAGTATATTCATTCCTTGCCATAAGGAAGTACCATCAAGAAGTGACTAAAGCAACAGAAATTTACTGCCTCACACTTTCCAAGGTCTGTTTGAAAGCAATGTGTCAACAGGTTGCACCATTCTGAAGACCAAAGCAAAGTTCCTATCTAGGCTTCTTGGCTTGCCTCACAGGTGGCCAACTTCTCCATATGTGTATTCACATCCTCTTCCCTTCATTTCCCTTTGGATAAAAGAGATCATAGAGGTTTTGGAGCCCACGCTATTCTAGGGCTACCCCTTCTTTGCTTATTGTACCTTAAGTGACCTTGATTCCCTAAGGTCAGTTTCTGAGGTACTAGAATTTCATACTTCCACACAGAAATTTAGAGTGCATACAATTCAAGCCATAGCAGCTGAAGAGATATGGTAAAAATGAAAACGGACAGAGCTTCAAATATTAAATTCAAATTCAAAACACAAAAAATTATCAATATTACCAACAAATATTTTTGAAATTGGAAATACTGAAATATCATAAATGTCAAGTGACAGATATATAAATGGATCAATATTGGTTAGAGACATCCAAAGAAATGTTACACAATACTCAAAAGCATTTTTGAACATTTACTGTCACTGGAAATGTTCATACTATATGGTTAAATTGTGAGATACATTTATTGGAATAGGTAAACTGATGACAATATTATATAAATTAGGTAAGATGTTAAATGCATTGTATCTGGGAAATGGAATAATGAATAGAATTTCACAATAATAACTATTTTAGTATTTTCAAAATCTTTAACAAGAATGGTACATTCAAATTATTTTAAAAGTATTTTTAAATATCTAATTAAAAACATTACTTTATTAAACCTTTCCTGGTTTCAAAGTTACAAAGTAAGACTGGGTTTCATTCTATAAACATTTTATATTTTATACTTAGTTTGTAAATGTTAATTTATTTACTTATTTTTTAGATTAAAAACAATGCTAAACAGTTTTCCTGCAGAACATATGAGACAGAAAGACAAGATAAGGAACTTTCCCTCACATAAGAATATCTTCCGATAATTCTTATTTCATTGTAGGAGTCCCACTATTGCTTTAATTATAATACTAAAATTTCATCTGACAAAGAAGAATCACCTGTTATTTCATCCGTATAGTCAGTTAACTCTGTTTTTTATACTTTCTCAGTGCCAAACTCAGTTCTAAACTTTTCACTGCACAAAAATAAAAAATCAATACTGTCAAGTTTTAATAGGAAGACAGGGGATGGATAAAATATATTTAATGAAAATTTAAATGTGAAGTCTTTTTGGTGAGGACTTATTCACACAGATTTTGATCTCTCTTAGTCTGGCAAGCTATTTTTGTTTTATTCATGAAAGCTGTCTAGGTTTTCACCTATGAAATGCTAGAAATGTGTTAGGACCTGGCTGTAAATTATTGGCATTTTCACTGTTTTAGTTTGACAACTTGAGTAAAATAAATAGTTAAAATGGTCCATTGGTTTTCATAGATGGAGGTAATAATTTCACACAGACTGAAGGTAATGGTGATACTGAGAAAAATTATCTTATTTGGGGACTGTTCTATCGAGACAGATGGGTAGTGTTCAAGCCTTAATAAAACTCATGTAATTTTTCTCTATTATCTGCCCCAATGAAGACAATATCATAAAGAGACAAGCTATGAGTCAACACAAGGCTCATATTACTGTACAATACTTCACACTGTGTTTTAAAAGCCTAGGATAAGGATGTCTCTTGTACATAAGAATATTTTTCTACTGATTAATGCCACATCACTCAAAAAAATACATTCAATTCACCTCTAAAAGTGAACAAAACTTTCAGCAACCTATAAACTTCTTTGTCAAATAATTTATTTGACTGTCTCTGGGAAAACCATGCCTCCTGCTGGTGATTTTATCTTTGTATATCCCTTTGATTTTCAAGCCATAGGAAAATATTCTTGTTCTTTCCAAGCAATAACTTAAGCATGGCCACAGTCAATTCTATAGATGCATACTATACCTCTAAAAAGTCCTTCTCAGTCACGACTTTTTGGTTCTTTGCCTATAGAACCACATGATGCATATCAGCATAATATACTTGTTTGATGATCTCAGCACAATGGTTGAAGGGGGTGATTTTATGTAGAGTGAGTATTGGGAGTTTGGGGGAGGATACTTTACAGTGTTGCACTGGGAGATTGCTATGAGCATCTCCCAGTACAAACCAGAATGATAGCTAAATACAGTATTCTACAAAGCACAAGAGGGTCCTCTACCCAACAGAACCCTCCTGCTTCAAACATCATTACTCTTGAGGTTGAGAGCTCATGATCTAGGTATTTACATGGTATTAGAGACTCTTACAAAACTGTTAAAAGTGACATTACCTGATTAAAATTCTGGACAACTGGTTGAATCTTAAGGATTGCACCTGAAAATCATGGATCTCCTTCATAAGAGTTCAAAACACAAGGCCTACTTCAGCTATCAGCTAGTACAAAGCACACCAGCTCATTTTGAATTTCCTTAAATTTCAAATGAATAACTGCTACAGAATCAAGTTAAAAAATTGTAAGTGAAATTTTTAAAATTACATTGAGAGAAGTCAAAATTAATGTGTCTCCTGGTCATAATACATTTTGTTGATGGGGGACGTGGTTTTTAGATATGTCATTCCAAACATGAATAAGGGCATAAGGGGAGATGTCATTGTACAATGATCATGATGACACCTAGAAAACTCTTCCTTTCTCCCGTTTTCATTCAGATATCTGTGATGACTGGGAACGGTCTTCAGAAATTTCTTGTTTTAGCAACTGATGCTGCCAAAACAATTAGGATTCTCAAAACCAGCAGGCTTTGGAGGTTTTTAATATTAATTTTCTGGAGGGTTTTCTGCATGTGCCAGATTAGATAATGTAGCAAATGGACTTGCAAAGAATAAATCCCAAACTCATTTGCATGAATGCTTTCCTATTTCCTAGGAATGTCTCCCCAGCTAATTGTGAGATAGCCTATGGTGAGCAAGTTATCAGTTAATTGCTGGAGAATACAGAACATGTATTATTTTGGTCTTTAATTGGCTACAAGTTTTCTTTTGCATTAAGTGCTAATTAATTGTTTAAATAAACAATGTTAGTAGACCATTAGTTAATTCTTTGAGAAAACTATAGAATGAAATACAGATTTTGCTTACAATTATGATCAATTTTTCTATAATATGTAGAGCTGAGAGTTTGGAATTTGAACAACCTGCCACCAAAAATGTAAAGAACCTGAAGTACAGCTATTGACAACATTCCTGAAAATGGTAAATTCCTCATTCTGCTAGTGTGTACTTTTTATATCATTTGTAACCTCTTTCAGAAAATGAGTGAATTTAAAAAGTACTTGTAGGTCTTGAAACTCTAATTTAAATGTGGCCTGTCTGATAGAAATTAAAAGTGTCTGACAGACTGTGCCTTTATTTTTGAAAGCAGGAAATTCCAAGCAAATATTGTTCATTATTTTTGTGAACTGTTCTGAATAGCATCATTTGGATATTTTTCAAACTCACTTCATGCTTTTCAAACTTCCCACATGATTCAGACAAAGTTTTATATCCTTATACCTATTTTTAAAAACCATTTTATTATTTAAATTTCCATTAAATTTATAACATCCAATTTATGTATTTCTATAATTACCCTTTCTAAATAAATAGTAATTTTATGTCATAGCTTCTTAATTTAGAGTTAAATGGAAAATTAAGTGAAAGATCTCATGGCACATGCCTGAACTTTATAATACAAACATGGCCTTTTAAAAAATACTTTTCTTTCTTTGTTTCACAAGCAAGAGAATTAGTGTTAGAAATTAAATAGAAAGTGCAATTAATATCTGAAATTTTAAATAACTTATCTCAGTTTATATCTTCTATTCATTCATTCAACTAGTAGAGGCTGGGCAATTGTGCATGATGCTTAAAAACTAAGAAAAGAATTTTTTGGAACCCTGTAAATGTTTTGTTACATTCACCCTGTCTTCACCCTAGGGTATACAGAGTCAAGATTACGCAGAGCCTCAATATACTGGTTCAGTTCCCTTTGAAACAGCCCAACTTTAACTTAAAGCATTCTGAGAATAACAACAAACAGAACAGCCGCAATAGGAACACAAAATTGTTGCTGGAATAAAGACAAGGTTAAAGGAAAGTAACACATGCCAGAAATAAGGGTAACTTGGAATGTGGAGCATAGTAGTTCATTTTGAAAACACTTGGCAAAAATATGCCTTAGGATAATTGGTATGAGTCACCTTCAGATTTTTAAAAGTATGATGAAAGTGTTTAAAATGAGTCATAATAACTTTAAAGTATCATTAGCATAATGTGAGGGATAGCTGGACAAAAATGGAAGACCATAAGAGACAGAGAAACCATAAATTTCCTGAATCTGGAAATGGAGGTAGAGACACTAAAATTAATATGGCTAGTGACTATGACAAGGGAAAAAAATAAACTAAATAGTCCTAGAAATTTGGGGAGAACCTAATACAATCTTAAAAGAAAATCTGGAGAAAAGTACAAAACTTGTAAAAAAAAAGAATATGAAAGATTTTATTGAATACATAAAAGACAAACTAATTCCCACAAACATGCTTCTGTGTAGTTTTGTAATCTGAAAGAATTACTTTAAATTTTATATGGGAAACTAAATAGATCAAAATAATATATACTCTTGTAGAAAAAACCAATAATTTTTTTGGATAACAGGTGTCAAAATTACATTATAAAGACATTTTAATGAGAGAAGTCTGGTTGTAACATAAAAATATCCCAAGACCAGTGGAAAAATTAGAAGCTTAAAATACCAAGTTCAGAACAGAATTTATCCCAAATGAGAAGAGAACAGTAAGGATGACTTGTTTAATATAAGATGTTGAGAGTGCTGGATTTATATTTGCAGAAAGTAATCTCCACATTTTACATCACATAGAAACTAAATATTTAAGCATTAAAATACAAATGTTAATGTTCAGTGAAGAAAGTATAAGTAAGAATAGCAGGACACTGAGTTATATGAGGACTAAACTAGCAGACCTGACTCTATAAACATTGTTAAATCTTTAAAACTAAGAAGACACTAGATTATAAGTACATTATAAGCTAACAAAAACAGATGAAATACATATGGTATTATTTTTTGACAGCCTTATTTTTAAAAGTAGTGTTTCTTAAATGGTTTTCAGAATTTCTTTATTATGTGTGTCAGGCTATGGAGACTGAGAGGGTTTATTTGTTACTGTGCGATGACTAATATACAGCCTAAGAATGGACTTTTGCTACCTGTAGATATGGTTCTTGATTTTAATGCAGGGGTTTGACTATTCACAAAGAAGCCCAACAAACTATATTGTGAAGCAAGTGGAAACTAGAGTAAAAGAAGAAAAATCAGACAAAGCTCAGGTCCTCTGAGAGACTGGTTTGTTGTCAGACACAGAGGCCCCTTGCGAGCTCTCAGAAATATCCGCATGGGCGCACTCTGAGAAGAGATCATCACCAACAATCAGAGCAATGGACACTCAATCCAAACCATTTGCATAAATGCATAAAGGGATATACAATCCTTTTGATGTCATAGGCACATTTTATTGGAATTATACTTGTAAGTGTCCTATTAAAAACAATCAAAAGCTGATCTCAGCTCCCAAGTCCCAAAATGATACTCATGCTCATTCCCTTTGAAAGCTTTGTTTTGGTGTGTTTCATGGTCCTTGTGATCTCAATGGGACCATCCAATGTAAAACAAAGGAAAATGCTGATGTTTCTGGCAAGTTAAAGAGAATCTGTCCTCAAGCAAGTCTTATTCTGCCAAAACGGAATATACTTCCAACCAATACTTTAAGAAAGAACATGGATTTCCTATGCAAGTTCAGCTCATAGTTATCAAAATGGTAACCAGTAGACACAAATCTAAAACTAGTCCAAATGCTCCAAGTGGAAAAAGTGTCTAAGGAAAGGAGATCACCATGCATGATAAGACTCCTACAATTCCCTGTTTTTCACATAAAAGCAATTTTTCAGGCCCTGACTAGACAAGTGAACTATTAATGATTTTGTCTGAGACCTAGGAAATGTTTACTAAATGTTTACTTATTAATTACAACTATCAAATTTAATGCTTCCTTTTTTTTTTTTTTTTTTTTTTTTTTTTTTTTTTTTTTTTTTTTTTTTTTTTTTTTTTTTTTTTTTTTTGCTTTTTTGTTTTGTTTTGTTTTGCTTTTAAAATACCAGTGATTCAACTTGGACCCTTGTGCTTCCAAGGTCATTCGAGCTAAATCCTCAGCAATGCTTCCTTATTTACAACAACACAGACAACACTGCTGTATGTTTCAATTGAACTGACTTGTATTTAACAACAAAGTCACCTTTTCATTTGACTCAGTAGGACCCAACAAAAGTCTTCTAATGGGTTTAAAAGCTCACATCTGGTTGCAGTCCTTCAGTCAGCCTAACTCTAAGACAGAGCATACTAAAAGTTTTATTATATAGTGCTAAGGGAAATAATCCCACCACTAGAAGATCCATCACACTGAATTATTCATGAGCGTTTATTTTAAAAACTATTACTGCTTTGGGTATCTCTGGGACTGAGGTATTTCATTATCAACTTTGATAGTCCTTCTGTACCTTAGCTACAAGAAAAAAATTTGTACTTAAATAAGAGTTAATTGGTATTAATCCCAAACCAAGCATAAAGTTTCTGGAAAATAAAAGAACCAGAGTGAAATAAAATGCTAAAATCATAATAAACCATTGTATAAGATAATATTTTAGGGGCACCATTTGCTTCAGTTTAGTTATATGTCCTTCGGTAAATGTAAAATGTTAAAATGCTTTAAAATTGGAAATTTAGGAGGTATATAGTAAAAAAAAAAAAAGAAAGAAAGAGAAAAGAAAAACATGGCGGCATATATTTTCCATAAATTTCATGATATTGAAGGGGTGATTTTCTGAAAAAGCATACAACCTAAGTGAAAGCTATTCATAAAGCATATTGTTTTCCCCAAAATTATCTACCTGCAAGTTCATATAATTATATTCATAACTTCTGCTCTTCAGACACTCTTTGTTGCTTAGAGGTGATTTTTCAGTGAATGTGTTTAACTCTACGACAGTAAGTAATTTGTATTCTAAACTGATTTGTTATTAAGAATTTTTTCAATTGGCAATCATTTCAGAGCTGGTCTAAAGAAGGAACTCTTGTTTCCTGTCAGGGCACTGGGGAATCCTGACTAAGTGAGTTCATTTGAAATCTCACTTTCCTCAATATGCACTATGTATGAGTTACACCAACAATGTATGAAATATAGAGCTCTCTCCCTATAGGGGAACACTGACCTGACAGATACTTGTTTGTATTATTCCAAACAGTGGGTTTTACAAATGAAACTATCCAAAACACAATGCCTATCTCCTGAGAAAAGCAGAAAACACATCCACTTTCAGCCTGAATACTGTGCAAGTGTGCATTTCACATTCACATGAACAGATCTTTCCTACTTAAGCACAGAACCAGTAGTGTCCACTGTGTCCTAGCCTGACATTAGTGCTCAGTAAATGAACTCATCCTACTGTACCTGACGGTAGAAACTCATGTAAGTATTTAGTATTAGCGGGTAAGAGAGGGCAGAAATGATAGCACAGAAATGAAAATAAGGGCAACATGAATTCTCTTCAGAGAACAGAGGGAACACAAAAATTCTCAATTTTTCTATGGCCATCTTGAAAAACAATCTTTTAGTTCTACAAATTCACATTACTATGTACATGCCATGTAGGTGAATTCATGACAATGAGAGCTTTCACTAAGCAATTACAAGCCAAGTACTATCTCCTACTTCATTTAATCCCCACAACAATCTATAAGTAGATATAATTATCCCTCATTTTGCTGACAAGTGAACCAAGCTTAAGCAAGAGAAGCTCATAGGTCCTAAGAAGCCAGAGCCAGCTTTCCATTTGGATGTCCGGATCCAAAGCTCTTATTTTAACCACCATCTTAACTTTTCACACGATCTCCTCAGTCGTCTCTGCCTCTGCCTCTCATTCTCTTTTACGGTTCCTTCCACATGAACCCATGTTGCAGATGGATCATCTGCTAAGTGTCTCATGAGGGATGCAGCGGGACCGCCCAGGCTTAGTTGTGACAGGCCTTGCAGTTTCCTTGTTCTCCAGGAGATCTAAGCCACCAAGGCCCAAATACCTTGAGGCCACTATAAGAGTTGATAGGGAAAAGGCTCTTTATGAAGAGACAACAACGCCTTCAAACGTTTAATTCATCCCATCTAGGTAGAGACAAGTAGGCCCTGTGAGCCTAGTCCAATTCCACACTTGTTAGAAAGCAAACTGACTCGGCTGTTTAAATTAAGCCACTAAGTTTTGAGGTGATTTGTTACAGAACAATAGATAAACAGAACATACAGGAAAAATGTAGGATGTTTTCCTTCTCTCACGATGCCTCTCCATCTTCCCAGGCTTCCAACTCCAAAAGGTGTCAGTCTGTTCTACCCCAACATGCACACTCAAAAATGCACACACTTGTCTAAGTGGGAATGAAGACCACAATATTAAAGCCTAATGTCAGTCATGAAAGGTATAAAACTAACAAGGGAGAAATTCAACCCTTCCTTTCTTTACTTCTTAAAAGAAAAAACTTCCAAATAATACACTGGTATTTTCTATTCACCAATAAGAATTTCCTTTAAAAAAAAAAATAGTGCTTGCTTTTGAGTAAGGAAATTCAACTTTATAAAAACATTTTTAAAATTTTTTATTTTAGTTATTTCATGTGTTAAAAGATTAAATAGGAAGGCCTTTGATGGATGCAGCTATTGTGACCTGGCTTCCTAATTAAGAAAATCTAAACCCAACTCAGTTGCACTCTAGGCCAATTTTAAGTTGCCAATTGCTACTGAGGAACTTTCCACTATTTAATCTTAACTAGCTGGAAACTATCAACTAGCCTTCAGGTACTGTCTCTGCACTACAATGATCAAAATAACACTGTTGTTATTTTCTTTGCTTCCTTCCTAGTTCACCTCAAAGACAGTGTCCCTTCCCACTAGTTAAGTCTGCCCAATTCATGAATAGCTAAATACTCAAAGTGATATATTAGTGTGCCTCAGTTTATCTTTTAATGTTCATTTATACATATATTTAAATATGCCAAAGACTAACTTGATCAAATGGTTGGTGTAATGGCTTTTATACCCAGATATTCCCCCCAAAATCCTATGTTTCTTTAAGTGGGGCATTAGTGGTGGAATATAGGTATGTGATATTGGGACTAAATGAATGCATAATGCATGAGTCCACTAAGTGGTTTATCATATTTCTAGGAAGGTCCACCCTCTGTCTGGGTGGCACTGCCAAAAAGTCTTAATGCCTGATTTGGTCAAAGAGAAAAGGAGGCTGTTCCCTGCTGCCTGCTGCCTCCTGCCTACTGTGCCATGGACTGTTTTTCCCTTGCCACATTCTTCTGCCATGTCTTGGAGCCAGGTGACTATCAACCAAAATCTCTACAAACTATGAGCTGAAATAAACTTTTTCTTCTTTTAAGTGGTGTATCTCAGGTATTTTGTCTGAGTAAAGATACAAGTAACTAAGACCACTGTTTTTATATAATAGAGTCCCCTCCCCCAGTGGAATGGACTTGTAATATTATAAACTAACATACTGGTGAAATGGAGCAAAATTGTGTTAAAGCATCAAACACACTGAGATATTATTTCCAGAATGAAACAAATTGAAATGTAATTCTAATCAAGACTTCTGAGAGTCATTATTTTGGAGGGAAAAGAAGCCTTTGCTCAAATAAACAGAGCCTCCTGCATTTTGATTTGTGGGACTCCTGAGTATTTATTAGTTCACACTCAATGCACTGGAAAGCGGCTAATGCCTTTGGCAGTAGCTTCGCTGCTTTGCTCTTTGTTGTGCTCACAGAGAGCTGAGCTGTTCAGTCACACAATTTCCTTCCTTGTGCATTTTACTGGCTCCCATTTTCTGATGCTGCATATGGTGAATGGGATTTGGCCTCCAGTACTTGCCTTAATAAGTGATGCCTGTTCGAAGATGGTTAGTCCTCCAACCCTGTTACTCGTGCCATCACACAACCTATCTTTAGGTCAAATTTGAGATCTAGGTTTCTTGCAAATAGAGCACAGAAAAGTGATCTAGGTCTAAACAAAAAATCCCTGGAGAAGTGGAAGTTTCAAAGACCCACTTATCAGCTTAAAGGATTTTAACTACTACAAATAGATTGAATTAATAATGATATTTTTCCCAACATGTACTTTTACCACTAGATGCAGAAAGAATAATGAATCAGCTTCTTCTGTCTTTAAAACATAAACTCAGACTAACAAAACACGCTCATCTGGTAGGATTCAAAAGTCCTGGACTTTTCAGAATGATTTTATATATTTCCTCTTATAGATTCTACATCTACTAATATCTTCTTACAAGTACCATCATGCATGCCAAGATTTAGTTCAGAAAGTACAGTCACATGTATATATATATATATATACATTTTAATCATGAAATAATCACCATAAAAATATCGAAAAAGATATTTTAGTAACTCACAAAGTGTATTACAAATAAATATACTCACTGAAAATACATGTATATAGAATAACTACCTAAGTATTAAACATATATATTTCATGCTGTAATAAAACTATATTACTTATATCACTGACTTTGAAAAAGGATGCTTCTCTCAGCTCTGGGCTTTCACAAGGTCTAAAATGCAGCCACGCAGAACTCATCAAATCAATGCCAATACACCTTATAAAATCTAGTAAGAAGAAGTTTGGTTGAGGGCTCACATCACCTTCTATGCCAATAGATTCACAAAGTGCTCTTAGGTCTCACTTTTAAGGTTCAGGCTGGCCCTGAGCTCCAAGCCTCAAACTCATAGCAATCCTCCTGACTTGGCCTCCCAAATGCTGGGATTACAGGTGTGAGCCACCATGCCCAGCACTGTGGTATGTCTTCTGACCTATATACCTATGTGGTATATAGAAGACTAACTTTACAGATGCCCAGATCTTTCACTAGTACACCATCACGGTGATGATATCTTTCTAAAGTAGAAGTCTTACTCTTTCAGTTTACAAAAAAATTTAAAGAGATTACAATAGGGTAGTGCAGGATTTAAAACAAATTGGACATACTCCTAAGTGAAATAAATAGGTCACAGATGTGTAAATACTATATCTTTTCTCTGCTATGAGAAACTGAAAATGCAAATGAGTATTAGAGTATATGTTAGATATTCATATATATATATATATATATATATATATATATGTTAGAAACTATTCAAAGGCAAATGGGTTAGATGTAAGTAACAAGGGGAAAGAAAAAATTGTGATGGTATTTAAATAATGGAAACAAAGCTTATGTACATAGTAGGTGGAGTTGAGGGTGAGTAGGGAATGGGAAAAAATGAGAATCAAGTCATGTCATATACTGGTACAAGCTCTTAATGCTAAGTGTGATCATGATGTGTATAGAAAATGTACCTGTTTTCACAATTTAAAAAATTGTAGTACGTCATCCAAGCTCCTATGGCAAAGGTATTTACACCTAGAAATGACCTGAAGTCACTTGTATACACCAGAACATCACATTTTAGCCAGTAGTGTTTCCTCAGCCCTTGCTCCCCGCAATAGTTCCAGGGTTGGGGAACTGATCAGTAAACAGATAGGCCAGTGCATGATTTGATCTCAGTAACAAAATTCAAAACAAAGAAGTTGGAAAATTTATACTTGTGGCTATGGGGGTCTCTGCACAAGCACAAACTGTCTAGCAAAAGAAGAACATTATTCAAATGCTGGGGTTTTTTCATCTTTGTTCAGAGAAGAACAGGAAATGAAGTGCACAACAGTCTATGATCTCAACCTTGTTAGATAAAAACACAGTGTGTTTATAGTAAGACAATTAATTACCTGAAGGTTAAATCAGCACATTATGTCCGACATCCTCCAAGTAGGACAGAAGTCAGAATATAAGCAACAGAATGTAAGGAACGGAAGAAGAGCAGCAGCTGTCACCTGCTGCCATGCTGCCTTCTTCCTGCCATGAGCTCTTTTTCTCCCACCATGCCACCTTGAAGAGCCCCAAAGATGACTGCATGATGCTTTGGGCAAACATTTTTTCTAAAGGTCACATGAGTAACTGTGGAAGTACATTAATCTAGTTGAGTCTTTAGAGACCTATCCCTGGCCAATAGCTTTTACAATCTCAGAAGAGACTCAGCCACAGCCACTTGGCTAAGGAACTTCTAGTTTACCCTGAATAAATGTCTGCTATTTAAAGCTGTGAGGTTTAGGCACAATAAATAAAAATAATACATGATTATTTCATTGCCCCCCACGAAGGTCAAAGAGGGCAGAGACTGATCCATGTTATACTCACCAATCATATACCCAGTATCTACTACTCTGCCTTACATACTGCAGACATTCAATGGGCATTTGTTGAATGAATGAATGAACACAGATGACAAAGAAATATAAAGCTTTTTTTATCAGAAGTCCAGAGTTGGCCTGAATAGAATAGGTCATTCAGCATCAAGCTCTGTTAACCTCAGCTATTAACTATACTTTATTCACGAATATCTCAAGTAAGAAAACTCAGGACTCATATTTTTAGTTAATAGACCATGCACTTTGACAACTTTGAAAAACTTGGATTCTTTAAATGTAATGGAGAATGGAAAGTACCTTTGCAAATAATACAAACTTACTGCTTGCCAGAAACTGAAGCCCCTGTTAGCTATCAGAGAGTTGAAGCAAATCAAAAGCATAAGGTGAAAGGAACTTATTTCAGAGAAAAATACTTGCTGTCCATCATTGTAACTGACTGCTTTCCCAAGAAAATAGTTCAAACTCAACCAACATATTTTTACTACATTACTTCAGAGGTAACTTTTTTTTTTTTTTTTTTTTAGGTTTTTTGAGACAGGGTCTCGCTTTTTGTGGTTTAGGCTGGCCCTGAGCTCAGCCTCAAACTCACATCACAATCCTCCTGCCTCTGCCTCCCGAGTGCTGGGATGACAGGCGTGAGCCACCACGCCCGGCACTGTGGTATGTGGTACTGGTTGCTGCTGGGTGTGGGTCTCCA
>PVIR01026536.1:0-23801 GCA_004026965.1 Petromus typicus | reverse complement strand
GAGCTCAGCCTCAAACTCACATCACAATCCTCCTGCCTCGGCCTCCCGAGTGCTGGGATTACAGGCGTGAGCCACCACGCCCGGCCCAAGTTCTTGGTCTGAATTCTTGAATGACTCCTTTTCAGAAGTTCTTTACTTTAACTTGTAAGAATCTTGTTTCCCTTCCCTCTCTGTATGAATGGATTTTATTGACCAGTAAGTACAGTAGAGGATGGATCTGAGATACATATTAACTCTAGATTTGCAGCAGAGAGAATTCATTGGCACCAACTCTTCTTGCAGGCCAGTTGCTTTGCTGTAGAAGCCTAACTGCCCTTTTCAAGGATGAGCACATTTTTAATCTGAGTAATTGATTGCACCACGGCCTCTTTGATGTAGTAGATGGTAACAGAGGCTGTGTTAAAGCTCACAGTTCAACCATTTGATGTAGAACTCCAAAACATCCAGCATAACTCTTAATCAGAAAGATTATTTGCAGGTGAGACCCTCTCAAGCACCTTCTGAGTGAAGGCTTTGGATTTAAAGCAAAGTGTTCTTTCCAAATGAGTGAGATAGTACTCCTGCACACAATGTTCTAATCTCTCACGTCGTACTTCAGTGGAGTAGAAATTAAATGGGGACAAAGAGACTTGTGCCAAAGGGTACTGTAGCCAGAGGGAAGGAGTTCGTTTGATAGCATCATAAGTTTTAAAAAAATGCAAATTATGTTACACAGATACATTTGGTGGATATCTGTCCCGGGAGATTTTGGAAATTACACTTAACATTTCAGTTACAGTACCTACTTTTTGTTAACTTTTTTTCATTATTTTCTTTTTTTAAAGCACAGATGGAAAGATCAAATGGAAAATTTAGAACAATGTTGGGGAAGATGTACTCTCAAAATCAAATTTTGTAGTGATGTGTAGATTGGATAAAGTTTGCAGTCTTTTTTTTTTTTTTGAGACAGGGTCTCACTTTGTAGTTCAGGCTGGAACTGAGCTCAGCTTCAAACTCACATCACAGCAATCCTCCTGCCTCTGCCTCCCGAGTGCTGGGATGACAGGCGTGAGCCACCACACCCGGCACTGTGGTATGTGGTACTGGTTGCTGCTGGGCGTGAGTCTCCACACCCAGTATTGTATGTGGTTACTGGGCAATCGAACTCAGGCCCTTGCGCTTGCAAGACAGGCACCAGAACCACTGAGCTAACTCCCCGGCCCAAGTTTGCAGTCTTTTGAGCTTGACAAAACCAAATAATTTTATCCCCATCAAAAACAAGGCCAGAAAAAGAAATATTTTGAGGGATAGCCACAGACAACTACATACATGAGTGCTATATCCAAAAACATGCCAAGACAGTTGGCAGATAATTGTCAGATATACAGACAGTATTGCAGGCAATTTGGAAACACTGGCAGGAGAAAACATCTGTAAAATTAGTGAGGGAAATTAGGTATCTAAGGTCGCAAGGAAAGGGAGAATTTTATAGATCTGGCAGCTGGCTGAGTGTGTGTGTGTATGTGTGGGTATTGTGGAACATGGGTTGTGGGTGAAGCACACGTTCTCTGCTCTCTTTCTTTTAGTCTAGCCTTTGTGGACAGGGGAGGGAACGGAGAGAGATTGCTTTGGTCTCACTGTGTTATGAGGGGCCAGTAGCCTGGCTTTTCCCCAGTTCTGCCTCTTCCTCACTGGCTGAATGGCCTGAAAAGAAAGGATAATGTCTCATTTGGGAATCTCTGCAGCTGAAAATGCAGAATATACTTTCAAATGTGGCTTAGGCAGTAAGATATTAAATTATGTTACTGAGAAAGCGGTGTGGAGGTGAATTATGCAGGGTGATGTGATGGAGCCGTCCAATGGTGTGTCAAGATCAGTCTCTCTCTTTCTCTCTCCCCCTTTCTTTCCCCCTTTCCCTCCCTCCCTCCCTCCTTCCCTCCCTCCCTCTCTTCCTCTCCCTTAATCTGCCCCTCCCTCTCCTTTCACCCTCTCTTTTTGCCATCTAATGATTAGGCTGAGGAAGTCACTGTCCCAAGATAACCACTTTTGGCTCAAAGATAATGCTACACACAATCACGGCCACAGCAGAAAATCTGAGAACAGGGACAATGAGACTCTCCCCACAAGGCTGTATTTTTTACATCAGAAAAAAATTATTTCTCGGAAGTTTCCTTTGTGTGTCGTTGGCCAGAACCAGGTCACTTCTGCTTACTCAGCCAGCTCCACCAACTACCGCCGTGAGGGATGGCGGAGAACTTACCTTCTCCACTGAGATCTAGTAGCTGTGTATGCTGCAGCTAAAGTCTGTCTTGCAGGATATCAAGGTAGCATAACACATACTATATGCAGTTGTTAATACTTTGTCTAAACTGTCTTGGAAATGCATTGAACAATCACCATTATTAGAACTGTTTCTTAATTATTAGTATTTTCTGCTATCTTTTATTTTACTTTGAACATTTTGATAGAGATTTGATCAGTATATCAAATCTGGGACTCTGATTTTATTTAGCTTACATGGTATTTATAGGATAAGCATTCCCCTGTGGGTCTATGTAAGCTCAGTAAAATCTTCTCTTAAAGTTCAATCTACTAAATGACTGCATTAAAATTTAATTAAATTAATTATTTACAGAGTATTTCTAGGTTTTTGTTTTCCACTATTACAAGACTTATTTGCGTGTAGATAATTTTTTGTATTTTAAATTAGTTATTTAAAATAGATATGAGAAGCACTATCATTCTGTCAAAGGTAAATGTCTCAGGCCCACAGGTAAACTACATTTCTCAATCTGCTTTGCATCGGCGAGGTCTAAAGAGTGACCTCCTTCTTGCCAGGATGATGTTGCCACACTTGATCTATTTCCACTTTACAGCTGGAAGAAAAAAGCCTCTGGAATTCTCCCATTCTGCCCTGATGTCCTTGTGGTAAAGGTGGCAGAACCTGAGATGGTCTTGGACCTTGAAGGCCTGGAGCAGAACCACCACTGTTCCCTGTGTAACTGATTGGAACTGACATAAGTTGGAGATAATTCAAGTGTACTAAGCCAGAGGAAGTTTCAGGAATACCTGTTTTAGCTATTGTCATTACCACAACTAATGCAGGGATTAGTACCTTGAAATGGAAATTCCTGCCATGAATAAGGAATAAATGTGCTTTAAATTACATTTGCTTTCTGCAGCACAATGTTTCAAAATAAAAGAGGAAAGAAGTATTTATTTAAATAAGTGAAAATTTTCAAAACAGTTGAAATAAAATATAAAAGCAAACAAACATGAAAATTGCTTGGAATGAGTCATAATTTATATTAATGGAAATTAACAAAAGTTATCTACCACAATAATGTCTAAGCAAGGTATATATTTTGTTATTTTAGTTTAAGGATATCAGGTAATGAATTCCTTAAAAATCTTGATGAATGCATGTTTGGGGCACATTTTAGGCCTGAGTAGAGCCAATGTGGACCCTAGAAGGTATTTAAGTAACCTTGGTTCACAGTCTCAAACTTAATCTCTGGATCTGCATTCTGACCCACTTCATTATAGCATATTTATATAGTTTAAAACCATGTGAGTTGAAGAGGCTCATGGAAGCTGGTTGAGAAATAGTGGTATAGATTGAAACGTTGGTTCTGGTTCCAGTTCCTTATGGGAAGCACGCCTGGAAAAGGACAGCTAGGATAACTTAAGTTGCCAGGAAATTCATTTTGGAAGAGAAGTTGCCAGAACCACTTGTCATATAGATTAGCAACCTTTCTACTGCTAGGAAGAAAGAGTTGATACACAGTTTAAAGGAGGAAAGATTTATTTTGGGTTGTGGTTTCAGTCCATAGTCAGCTGACCAGAAACATCATGGTGGAAAGGCATGGGCATGTGAAAGTTGCTCTCCTCACTGTGTCGGGGGAGCTGAGAAAGACATGGAAAGAGCCAAGAGGAGGAGGTCTGGGGACCTGACACATTCTTCAAAGAAATGCCCCCAGTGATCCACTTTCTCCAACTAGGAGAAACAGCCCATTCACCTAATGCACTTACCAATGCTTAGGACTCTTTGAATCCAAACACTTCTCTCTAGGAGCTATTTAATGCCATCAAGTCGAAAATCAAGATTATTCATGCCAGCATACAATCGACTCACTGTGCTTACCACCTGTGAACCAACCAGGTATTTCCCAACTGCTAAGTGAGGAAACACTTGGCCTACAGTGACAACTATGATGCTACTTATGATAACCAGGCTACTATTTTATCTGGTGATGTTGACTCTCAACTTCTCGTAGGAAGAGGTTAAAACTTATGTTTTAGTTGGGTTTCCTGCCAAACTAGGCCAGATGGGCCCTTCCCTAGATACAATAGCTGGGTCAACTCTTGGGAAAGCTGTGGGCAGAGAGCCACGTCTTGGAGTTAAATGTAGGAGAGGTGCTTCACAAGGACAGGAGCTATGACTTAGCTCATTTCTTATTGTGTTGGTTAAATAAATTTTCATATAATTTGAGCATCCTGAATCTAAAAGTCTAAAATCCAAAAAGCTGTAAAAGCTGAAAGTTTTTGAGGGCTAGCATGATGTCCTGAGTAGAAAATTCCACACCTGACGTCATGTGATGGGTCATAGCTGGAACACAGGTGTAATAGAAAAATATAAAACTGTCTTCAGTTTTTTATGTTTTTTTATGTGAAACATAAATAAATGTTATTTATGTGAAACATAAATAAATTTCATTTTTAGACTTAGGTTCTATCCCATGAAGTTTCTTTATCAAATATCCTCATATTAAAAGAAAAACCCAAAATCTGAAATAGTTTGGGTTCCAAACACTTTGGAGAAGAGGCAACCAACCTGTAGCATATGGTCACTTAAAAGAATGGGATAGATCTTTGTGTACAGACACAGGAACAGTGAGATAAAGAGTTTTTTAAAAAAATTTATTTTATTGGTACATTTTATATACACATTATGATCACAATCAACACAGGATTTATACCAGTACATGACATGACTTAATTCTCATTTTTCCCATTTTCTTGTCCTCCCTACAGCCCCCAGCTCCTATATACATAAGCTTTGTTTCTTTGTTTTTTCCTATCCAACTTTTTATTTCCCTTCTTTACTTACCTCTATACAAGTTTCAAGCTATATATAAAGTAGGATCATTATTGATGAAAAATACTGAGTACTACGGTAGAAAAAATCCACCCAAATTTTGTCTAATTTAGTTCATCTTTAAAAAAAGTATTTCTCAGTTGAAGATTTAGCTCAAGTGGTAGCATGCCTACCTTGGAAGCCCACGGACCTGAGTTTGATCCTCAGTATTGCAAAGAAAAAAAAAAAAAAACGTGAACTAAAAAATATTTCTCAGAGCTAGAGATTGAACCCTTGGCCCAAGGCATGCTAGGTAAGCATTCCAATGGTAATAATTTCAATGGTATTTCTTGTTTAATAATTTACTAATGTTTTAGGTTTGTTCTCATTTTCCCTTCTTTTCCCTAAGGCAGTGACTCTATATGAGAACTCTTGCCAGGGCTCTGAAGAAAAGAGGTAGTTCCTGGGGCCCCATAGTCCTTATTGGCTTCTCCTTAGTCCTCTGTAGAGATGACATCCCTTGTATTTTGGGTTGCTACTCATCTCTCAATCTCTTAACCTGTTCTTGCCAGTGAGGGCCTTGAGGTTCTTTCCAGTGTGCTGAGTGCCAGTGTCCCTTGAAGGCTGGCTGTGAACCTAATCTTTCCTTGGTCTGGGAGTTCCGTCCTGCCTCTCCATGCCCCTGGGTCATCAGACTTTCCTGCCCACTCTACTCTGCATGCACATGTGGAACTCTTGAACTTTGTGGTAGATCGCAGATCACACCACAGCCAAACAAACTCCTGAGAGTAGAACTTCCTTAGCTTGACTGTGTCCCAACCACTAAGGAGGTTTCGCTCCAGTGTTCTGTTTTGGGAATGGGGAAGAACCCCTCAAACTCCATGCTCACTTCTCTTCACCAGATGGCTCGTGCCTTTCTCCCTAGATTTCCATTGGGCAGGAAGTGGTTAACACACACCATCTGTGCTTTCCACTGCAATCCTTCCTCCTCTGCACCCTTCTTCTGGTTAGAGGGACTGGTTCTCTCTTTCCTCAGTATCATGAGTTTGAGTTTGCTGTAGCAAAGCTTGTAATGAACCCTTGCAGGAAGATCTGACCTGTGATCTGTGGGTTGAACATATTGGTGTTACAATAAAAAAATAAAAAGGAAGCTTGTTAATTATATACTTTATAAGATGTGGTGATAAAGTACAGTGAGTGTCTAAGTAAAAATTTTATTACAGTGAAAGACATTCATATGTGTCATCTCAAATACTTATTCTCATCTTAAACACAGTTACCATCATTCTTTTTGCTTTCTGAGGCAATTCTGAACATCTGTTTTTAGTGGCTGCCTAAATGTCCTGGATTGATTCAAAACATTATGGCAATTTCTATCAAATAAAACTCCTACGATATGTCCTTGTTTGTCTTACTCATAGGCTCTGGCATTATGCGACCTCTGGCTTTTCCCCCAAAGTCAAAATGATCATGAAACGTAAACATTTTGAGTCAGTTCAGAACACTGAGGCAGCCATGACAATGCAATTACAAACACAGAAAGGGACTTCTAGGGAGAGACCTCTGTCAGGACACACAGAGAAGCTGCCATCTGTAAGCAAGGAACGAAGCCCTCACCAGACTGGATTTGGCTGCTTCGTTGATTATGGAATGAATCAGCTCCAGAGACTCAGAGAAATAAATTTCAGCATATTATTCAACCACCCAGCCTCTGATGTCTTGTTACAGCCATCTTAGCCAATTGAGACGCTCACTCCATGTCCAGAGTGACCTTGAGTAGGTGTTAGAGATGCTGAGCTCAGATCCCTGACTTTCCTAGATTATCCTCCATACACAGATCTGATCCTGTCTTTCCCCACTCAAATCCTTCTGATAGGTCCCGAATCTCCTCAGCAAAGCCTTTAATCTTTAAGTTCCAGCTTATCCTGAAGCTATTCTCTAAACCCTAGGTTTGAGCTAAGACCCCTTCCCCTGAGCTTTCACCCAGAGAATGTCTTACAATATTTTCACTCCCAGACTGAGTGAAGTTTCTTTGTAGATGTATGTCTTCCCTGCTAACTCTAACATCTCCATTTGATGTCTCAGTCTTTCCATTGCCTGTCTAACCCATGCTCTTTATTATATCTCTCTTTGATGTTCTAGAGTGTTTCTTGTCTGGTTGTGACTGGCCGCTCTCCAAGGGAGGCGGCATTCTTTGTAATCCATTTAGGGCTGAAGAGTCAAGGCTTGGGAAGGTCAGGTGAGAAACTCCACGTCTTGTAGCCAGGCTGCAGGGGAAGACAGACTGTGCCGCCTTCGAGATAGCTTTGGAGGCCACAGACTGGGTTTAATCCTGCTGGTGGTGAAGATCAGCTAAAACCTTACTCAGAAGTGATGGGGTCAGAGCTACATGTTAGAAAGCTCAGGACCGGGGATTTAGCTCAGTGGTTCCAGCGCCTGTCTTGCAAGCACAAGGCTATCCTTATATCTCATTTATTTATATATTTCAGTTATGTAAATAGAGAAAGTCCTTAGAATTTGAAGATTTAAGATCTTTAAATGAGAATTATATAAAATATAAGGAAATACTATTCTTGCATTCAGAGAGGGTAGCCTACACTTAGAATAATTCAAAAGTTAAAATTCCATATAGAAATGGAGACTTCCCTTTAAAATAATTTGCTGTTTTCTTTTGCTGTTCTCTTGTTATATAAATTAGTTTCTTATTAAGACTAAAATTTCAGAGAGTGATATCTTGCTGCCAAGGAACATTTTCTTCCCTATTCATGAGCTTGAAATTTTAAGAAACACTGATCTATATGCTTCTTTATCCTGTTTTTCCCAATAGTAACATACAATCAAATTACAACCGGTATAGTTGTCATAGACAACAAATAATAATGATGGTGCAAAACATTTTTTTTTTAGCAGAAGAAAATGATTTTCCTGATTTTCTCTTTTACTCTGTTTTTCTCCTGTCTTATCATTCCTTAACCACTCATTGATTCTCCCTCTCTATAGCTTTGTCATTTCGAGAGCGTTACATAAATGGAATCACATAGCCTGTGCGTGTGCCCTTGTGGGATTAACATCATCTTCCCTTCAGCATAATTCTCTACAGATTCATCCAGGTAGTTTCATATACCATACCACTCATTTATTCCTTCTTATTGATGGGTGGGATTTTGTGGCGTAGATTTACCAGTTCATCTAATCACACATCCCTTATTTCTAGTTTTTGAGGACTGTGAATGAAGATTATATAAACATTTGTGTACAAAATTTTGCGTGAACTTGTGCTCATTTTTCTGGGATAAAGATCCAAGAGTTTAATGCTGGGTTATATGATAGCTACATTTTTAAATTTTTTAAAAACTTAATTTAAAAATTATAATAAGTTATATATAAGGCAAAATTCACTGTGTTAATAATTTTTAAATGTATAGATCAGTGACATTAAGTATATTTATAATGTCATACAGTAATTACTACTATTCATCTTTGTTACTGTTTTTCTTGTAAAACTGAAACTTTATCTCCATTAAACAGTAACTCCCTATAATCCCTGGCAACAGCTATTCTATTTTCTACCCCTAAGATATTCACTATTCTAAGTACCTTATATGAGGGTAACCATCCATCACTCCTCAGCCTTTCGCTAAGGTCCAATGTGGTATCTGCTATTTTTTTTATTGAAATCTTTATTGGTACATTACATATACACATCATGATTGCACTCAACAATGAGAATTTGGACCAGTATAAGACACAACTTGATTCTCATTTTTTCCCATAGCCCTAACCACCCTACCACCCCCCATATATATAAAATTTGTTTCCTTACTTTTTTGTTACAATCTCATCATTTTCCCCCTTCACCCTATTTTACATTGAGCATTTTCTATTTCACAATATATAACATACAATGCTAGGACTCATTTACATCTTTATTTTCTCGCACCAGAGAAAAGATGCAATATGTACCTATCTGTGCCCTATTTATTTCACTTATGAGGATATCCTCAAGGTATGTCCATTTAAGTAGAAATGATTCAAACTTATCATTTTTTATGGCAGAGTAGTACTCCATTCTGTAGAAGAACCACAGCTTTTTTATCCAGTCTCCAGTTGATGGACACTTGGGTTGGTTCCAAGATGTAGCAATCACAAATTGGGCTGCTATAAACATGGATGCACATATGTCACTGTGATATAAGTCTTTTAATTCTTGTGTGTATATACCTAGCAGGACAATGGCCGGGTCAAATGGGACCGTCAATCCTAGCTTTTTGAGGATTCTCCAAACTGATCTCCACAGGGGTTGTACGAGTCTACAGTCCCATAAACAGTGGAGAAGGTTGATTTTCTCTCATAGTCCTGGAGGTTCAAGTTTAAGATCAAGTGGTCCCATATCTTAGGGCCTTTGGAAAGGACAGCAACATCATCTTGGAACCAGAGTGGGATATGGGGAGAGCAAACTTATTACCTAGTAAGCCAAATTATGGAAGGAGAAGGAAGAGACTGAGGTCCTACAATCCTGTTTGAAAGCAGGCTCTCAGTGATCTAAATCTCTTGCAAAGTTTCACTCTTTAAAGGTTACATCACCTCCCAAAAATACCACCTGGAAGACCGTTATGATTTGTGCTTAGACATTTTCCTAAAGGCTCATGCAGATGAGGTGGGATTTTTTCAGGTAGTTAACTCTGGAATAGGCAAAGGTAGGAGGATGAAGGGTAAGTGAGTACTAAACCACTACTTGTGAGTAACTAATCTGGTACCACCCTAATCTTGGCAGTCTGAATAAGAAATAGAAGCAGAAAGATCCTGTTAAGTCTCTCTCCTTGTTGCCTTTGCTACACTCTGTGTGCCATGTTGTTTCTGCTCTGTCGTATCTGTTGCCATCCCAGCCTGAGAGCCAGCTGATTATGGACTGAAACTTCTACAAACTGTAATGTAAATATATCCTTTTCCCTTTAACTTTTGGTGCTGAGTATTCTGTCTCAGCAATGAAAGAAAAGTATCTAACACAGAAATTTTGTACCTGAGAAGTGGGGTCGTTGCTGTGACATTACCTGGCAAGGTGGCTCAAAAGCCTTTGGGACTGGCTTGTAGGAAGAGGAAGGGTTAGGAAAGATTCAGAGATGGTTACCCAAGCAACACTGCAATACCTTGTGCTGTTTTGTATGAGGGATTCTGGGTAGAGCTCAGAAGCCCAGAAGGCTGGTAAAGACCAGGCTTAGGACGTGTCTGTTAGAAGGCCTGCACTGGCTGTTGGCCTTCAATTGATGTGTGCTGTGGTTTGGCAGGAGGTTTGTCTGCACTTTGTTCATGTATAGAGACTTTGCCTGGGACAGAAATTAGGGGCAGGGGACCAATCTTGCAGAAGAAATTTCAAGGCAGTTGAATACTGAGGCTGTGATATGGCTCGTACTGGCGGTTTTTAGCCAGATCTATGTTGAGAATCAAGAGCAAAGAACTTAGCAGATGTTTTGAGTTTGGTCAGAAAGGAAGCTCCAGTAAAGCGGTGGACTGCAAAAATGGAGTAGAGATTTTGATTACTGAGAAGGAACAGGAGAATAGAAAAGAGAGCCTAAGGCATCATAAGGAGCGGTAAGACTGGACTCTTTGCAGTCACAGAGTTGTAAAGGTGAAAGACTTTGCTTTGAGAAGAAAGCTCCAGAGCTCCATGTCTCAGAATGTCAGCAGCCTAGGCAAGTTGCTTCAAAATGGAAGCAGCCTAGGGAAGTTATTCTAAAATGGCGGCCACCTAGGGAAGTTGTTCCGTGGGATTTTGTTCACAGGCACTGGACCCCTAAAGCTAAGAGAGAAGACTGGCTACTACTGTTCCAGCTGGCTGCAGACCTTGGGATCATGCAGAATACAAGAATTTGGGGGTCAGGAAGGCATCCACCCAGACTTCAGAAGAAGGCCTGGTCAGTTAGGCCTTGTGCCGCTGAAAGGGCAGAGTGCACAGCTGTGAGTGAGAAGCCAAAGGTGTAGTGGAGGCTCCAGAACTTTGGAGAAGACAAGAGCATGGATCATCTAAAGGAAGCTTCAAGGAGGGAGTAGAGCTGGTCCAAGAGAGGAGCCATGCGAGATACAACAATCCTCAGGGCGGAAGGAGTGGAGCCCCCCAATCCTTTTGGAGTTCACAAATTACCACGAGACTTCTAGGATGCTCTAAGCAGAGCTATGAGATGTAATGTTTGCCCTACTGTGTTTTGGGCTTGGCTTGGTCCCATTCTTTTGTATTTCTCTGTTTGTTACTTTTGGAAGGGAAACATCTCTCTTGTGCCACTGAATGTTGGAAGGGTTTAACTTTTTTTCTCATTTGTACAGGGTTTTGCAGCTAAGACTTTGCCTTAAATCTCAAAGGAGATTTTAGATTTAGACTTTTCAGTGATACTGGAACTACTGGGACTTTGGCAACTCTTGGAGATGGACTAAATGCCTTTTGCATAAAGGGGTGTGCATGAGTCTTGGGGGTCAGGAGCAGAATGTTCTGGTTTGTGTGTAGATGTCCTCCGAAAGCCTCATGAAGATGAGGTGGGACTTTGTCAGAGGTAGCTGACTCTGTAATGTGTGATGGTAGGATTAAGTGCCACTGCCCTAATCCCGGTAGTCTGAATAAGACAGAAGGGGTAGCAAGATCCTGTCTGTCCCCCTGTTGCCTTTGCTGCCTTGTTTGTGCTGTGTTGTTTCTCCCCTGTGATATGTGTTTGCCCTCCCAGCCTGAGAGCCAGCTGATTATGGACTGAAATCTCTGTGAACTGTAAGGTAAATAAACCCTTCCACCTCTTCCTTAGGGTGTTGAGTATTTTGTCTCACCAGAGAAAAATAACTTAACCCAAGGCCCAAGTCTTTGTACACATGGATCTTCAGAAGACATTCAACATCATACTGGAGCATATGCCAAAAAAGGAAATTGCTGGTAATGCTACTTTACGTAATTTAAGGAACTACCATATTGTCTTCCACAGAGACTCTACTATTTTACATTTCTGGCAGTGCACAAGGGTTTCAGTTGCTTTATGTACTTGCCAACCCTTATTATTGTCTGCTTTTTCTCTTTGATAATATACATCCTGGGATGTGGTGACTCTCTGTAATTTTGATTTGCATTTCCCTTAGGATTAGTGATATTGAGCCTATTTTCATGGACTTATTACCCATTTTTCTGTCTTTTTGGAGAAATGTCTATTCAAGTCCCTTGTTTATATTTGAATTGTTGCTAGGTATGGTGGCTCACACTTGTAATCCCAGCACTCCTGGCAGGCAAAGGCAAGAGGATCGCCATGTGTTCGAGGCTGGTCTGAACTACAGAGTGAAATTCTATCTCAAAAAACAAAACAAAACAAAAACCAAAAAAAATTTGAATTTTTTTGATTTTAGTTCTTTATATATCCTGGATATTAATCTATATTAGACAAAT
Source organism: Petromus typicus (assembly GCA_004026965.1). Lineage (NCBI taxonomy): Eukaryota > Metazoa > Chordata > Mammalia > Rodentia > Petromuridae > Petromus > Petromus typicus. The sequence continues at coordinate 11,334 of PVIR01026536.1, read as the reverse complement.
ATTTTCTCCCATTCTATTCATTATTTTTTACTTGTTCATAGTGTTTCTGATGCAAAACTTCACATTTTCGTGAAATCTGCTTTATCTATTTTTTTTAGGTGCCTGTGTCTCTGATTTCACATCTAAGAAATCATCAGCAAATCCAATATCATGAAGACTTTTCCTCTACATATTTTATAGTTTTAGGTTTTACAGTTATGTATTTGATCCATTTTGAATTACATGGTATCTGATCAGAGTCTAGTTCATTTTGCAGGAGACTATCCAGTTTTCCCAGTACTGTTTATTGAAAAGACTATCCTTTCCCCATACAATGGTCTTGGAATCTGTGGGTGCTAGTTAACTTTCCCATCATCTGGGGCCGGGGATTTAGCTCAGTGGTTCTGGCGCCTGTCTTGCAAGCGCAAGGACCCAGGTTCAATCCCAGGTAACCACATACTATATTGGGTGTGCAGACTCACACCCAACAGCAATCAGTACCATATACCACAGTGCCAGGCGTGGTGGCTCACGCCTGTAATCCCAGCACTCAGGAGGCAGAGGCAGGAGGATTGCTGTGATGAGTTTGAGGCTGAGCTCAGGGTCAGCCTGAACTACAAAGTGAGACCCTGTCTCAAAAAAACCTAAACAAACAAACAAACAAACAAAAACTTTCACATCATCAGGCACAATACCTGATCCTCAATCTTAAAGGAGGAAAGTTCAGTTTAGCGTATGGTTAGTGGTGGTGGTGGAGTTCAGTCCGTAGTTAGCTGACCCCAAAACAAGCACATCATGGTGGCAAGGTGTGATAGAGCAAAGCTGCTTACTTTAAGGTGACTGGGAAGCAGATTGCAGAAGTGTATCAGAGAAGACAAGGGGGGAACCATAGATTGTACTCTAGTCCAGGCCTGTATGATCCACCCAGAGGCACCCAAGAGTGTGTTCTACAATCTGGTAAGGTTTCTTAATTCAGTGAAGTTGATGCCACGGACCGCTCGCGGTGTGGGGATCCAGGGAGCACTGAAGTCAGGAATGGACGGAGTAGGTGATGAAAGACAACACACTAACACAAGAGAGGCTGGTGATGCTGCTGCAATTTTTACTGAAGTGAAGCCTTTTTTTATACAGAAGTTACAGCTGGATAGTGATTTCATTCTAGAATTTTTTAACAGAGATAACAAAAAATAGACAGACTTGTTTTATTCCTGGCACAAGGGCAGTTAATCACTATGAAAGCGTCGGTGAAGATCTGTTTTTTGGCAGAGGTTGTTTTGTTTAGTGCACCTGGGGTCGTAACGACCTATATGCCTATTCAATTGGGAGTGTCAGTAAAAGTGTTATCATGTTGTGAAGGTCAGCAATGCTGGCAGCTGTTATGAAGCTGATTTTACTGGGAAGAATCATAAGTCTTTATAAACACGTTTTTCTCTCTTTTTGATGTTATAACACATCAAAAAAAGGGGGGGTCACATTTAAAGCACTAAATTCTGAAAAATAATCATTAAGTCTGGGAACTAAGTGGCGCCAAGCTCTTGAGGCAATGAATACACAAGGTTAGCAAGCCAAGGTTATTACTAGATAGAGGACGAGAGCAGTAATACAATAAGCAAAAGCACACTAGGTTTTTTTTTCTTCTGCTGGGCCACTGCACATGTTTCTGTGAGGCTTAGCTCCGGGGAGCACGTACCTCCAAGCCTGGGGGTCCTTGTCCATGAGGACCTCTGTTGCTATGCCAAGGCTTTTGGCGTGGGCATGGCAAGTTGACATATCAGGATTAACATCACACCTTGTGAAAAATCATTTGGTAAAATATGTGAAGGCTTTTTTCTATTTGATTTCACTGATTCTTGTATCTATCTTTAGATACAAGTTTTGATTATTATAGATTTGCAATAAGTTATGATATTAGGAAGTGTGATCTTTTTATGATTATTTTGGCTATTCAGGGTCCCTTGAGATTCCATATAAATTTTAGATGTTTTTTTTCTATTTTTGCAAAAATTGTCATTGTAATGTTTGCATGGATTATGCTGATATACATCACTTTGGATAGTATTTAGCATCTCTATTTTATTTTTATGGTGCTTAGGATCAAACCGAGGGCCTCCTGTGTGATAGATAAGTGTTTTGTTACTGAACTACATCCTTAATCCTAGGATTTGACATCTTGACAGCATTGTCTCCCAAGCCATGACTATCAGATGTGTTTCTATTTTCTTTTCTTTTTTAAAAAATTAATTTCACTGTGAAATAGGTACATTCTGTGTACATACCATGATTATACTGAACAATGACAATTTGTACCAGAATGTGACATGACTTGATTCTCATTTTTTCCCCTTCCCCTTGTCCACCCCTTATTTATTTTCCTTTAATGTTTTTAGTTTTCATTATACTAATCTTTTGCCTTACTATTTAATTCCTTACTATTTAATTTTTCTGATTAGTGTCACCCAATGTTCTATTTTTGCATATTTAAAACAAAGTGAATGAGATTGTGGTGTTCTTATCACTCTGCAACTTGTGTTTCCCCTTCAAATTTATTTTTGATTATTTGACTATGTAGAAATAGACACAGGTCCAGCTTTTACTTTAGTGTAGTGTTCCTTTGCTTATACCATGAATTCTGTTGAGATGTAGAGGTTGTATTGCAAGTAATTCTGCTATGAACATTTTTATTCTTGTTCATGCCTTTTCGATATAATGTGTAGGATTTTCTCACTAGGGTACACATATTGGAGGGAAACTTCTCTGTCCAAGATGATGCTTGTATTTAATTTGAAAAATGTTACAGAATCTGCAAGAAGTTCTTCAGTGTTGTGACATCCATCCAGAGATGATAGCCATTACGTGAGCTGGTATTGTAAAATTTAAATATATGAACAAGCCCCTCATAGGTAGATAGGTAGGAGGCAAGTCTCCTACCTGTGTTTATTTGGGTATCGTGTAGTTTTTTCCTTCTTTGATCCTTCTTGTATACATCTTGATCTATTTGTTATCAGGCATCATTATCATCATAACAACTATGCTTACTCTCGTCCACACTCTGTGAGAAGTCTTTATACCTATTGTTTTGCTTATTCACCATAATACCCTTATGAGATATGCATTATAAATGATTTCCTTTTTATACTTAAGGAAATAAAAGGGTAAAACAACTTAAAATATTTACCCATGGGCACTAGCCAGAATTCTAGTTCAGGATGTTATAACCCAGTTTCTGAGTTCTTAATACATTGTATTTATCTATTATTATTATTGTTACTTTTTGGTTCCAAAAGGAAAAGATAGAAATCTATGACAACATTATATCACATCAAAGAAAAATGACTTAAACTCCTGAATTGACTTGGGCTCAAGATAGTGTGCACAGCCGATTATCTCTTCCTACTTTAAAAACTATTATAGAAACTTTGTTAAAAATGTGAAAGCTCCTTGGGAAGCAGAGGCAGGAAGACTGCAAGTCTGAGGCAACCTTGGGCTACATAAAAGAGTTCAAGGCCAGCCTGGACAGTGAGATCCGCTCTCAAAAAACAAAAACTAAAAGCATGAAAATGCCACAATATACCTTATTTTTCCACATTCCCATTTTTTGTTCCTATCTTGTAGGTGTCTTTTGGTTTTGTGTGTTGTACTTTTAGTGAACACCTAATTTAACTTTTCTCACATTAACATTATATCATAGGTATTTTTCTTTTTCTTTTTCTTTTTTAAGGTTTTTTTGAGGCAGGGTCTCGCTTTGTGGTTCAGGCTGGCCCTGAGCTCAGCCTCCAACTCACATCACAGCAATCCTCCTGCCTCTGCCTCCCGAGTGCTGGGATTACAGGCGTGAGCCACCACGCCCGGCACTCTGATATGTGGTACTGGTTGCTGCTGGGGTGAGTCTCCACGCCCAGTATGGTATGTGGTTACCGGGGATCGAACCTGGGTCCTTGCGCTTGCAAGACAGGCGCCGGAACCACTGAGCTATATCCCCAGCTCCGTATCATAGGTATTTTTCTTACTGTGCAATCTTTGAAAAAATTGAGAGGACATATTTATTTACTCCTGTTAGGCAATGTACATATCACTGTCAAAAATCATTTTTATTCTCTTTTCTCTTTCTTTCAATTGGGTTATTTTCTCAAGCTGAATTCCGTGTAGGGAAATGATTAGGCCAGTGGGACACTCCTTTCTGATGCTACTTGATTTGAGATGCTGGTTCAGAAACTGTAGAGCTGGCCGAACCGGGGCCCTCGAGGTCCTCTCAGCCCAGATTCTGTGGCACTGTTTTCCTGACATGTCAGTTTGGGGGCTACAATTGGTAATTAGAGCTGATGTTACCTCCTGGACTCTCTCTGGTTATCTAGCAGTCAGTGTGCCTGGTTCCAGGCGCATTCTTACATCTTTTGAACATTTATACCCCTGCACTTGCAATCATGTTCAGTGTACATTTCAACCACTGAAATAACCACCGTTTTTCTTTGTTTTCCTAGGAACCAATAATTTGTCGGCATTCAGAAAACACCAGAGCACAGAACTGAACTGACTGGAAGAAAATAGGACTGGACGTGCTCTGCAGGCCTGTGGTCTTCCTTTAGTTGTGCCCACCCTGCTTGCTGCTGACCTTCACTTTCATCCTCCAGGGCTGCCCAGGTGAGCACCCGGCCAGGTGCTTGTGATGTGTCCAACTGATTTCCAGGAGAATGTGGACACATCACAATGCTGCTGGCTACACAGGCATAAGGCTGCTCCAGTTCCAGTTGTACCATCCTACCCACCATGCTTTCTTCTGCTCTTGTCCTTCTTCAGTTTAGCCAGTTAAACCTGGGTGCAGCACCCACGGTGAGCTGTGCTGGGTGCCGTGGTCACAGTCTGTGCCGAGGCCACCATCTCTCGTCACTTATTCCTTCACCATTGAACCTGATAGACAATGCCTAGAGCTTTAGGGGAAGTATACATCTCTGAACTCTTTGTGGGCAGTGAAGCCAGGTCCCATTACGTATTGATGTTTTCAGAAAGACCGAACGTAGGATGTCGAGCAATGACTTCTTATTTCTTGGTATGAAATTTTGACTGAGGGTGTTGCTGCCTTTTTTCACCTAGGGAAGATGTGTGTTGATCACATTTCACCTAAGCCCGTCTACTTTGGTTTCTCTTGCTGTTTGTGCTGCTCAGTTACACACGACCCGCTCTGTGATACACGAACTGCTTTTTCCTTCTCTGTTGGTCAGCTGCTGTGTCTTTCATCCTAAAACACCAGGAGTTGCAAGTCTTTACCCCTAGCTCCACTTCCCACGGAGAGCTCCTGGCCTGTGGCCTCATAAGCAATGCTCACAAGGTGTTATGGTTGAAATATAACGTGTCTCCCTGGATGTGGGTATCGAGGGCTTGATCTCCAAAGCAGCAGTGTTCAGCCGTGAGGCACAGAGAGATCCCTGGGTCCCCGGGGCGCCAACTTCATCAGTGCGTTGGGCCATGGATGGGTTTGCAGCTGAGTGGCCTCTGTGACCTGGGGCCAGGTGGGAAGACATAGGTGGCAGGGAGTGTGCCTTTGAAGGACACTGCTTGTCCCTTCCTTGCTGTTCCTCGTCATCCTCTCTGCTTGAAGTGAGCAGCTTTCCTCCGCCACCCCCTCCATGTGGTATTTCTGCCACCACCAGGCCTGAAAGGATGGAGCCAAGTGACAGGGGCTGAAAAGTCTGAAACTATGAACCAAAGTGAGTCTTTCCTCCGCCAGGCTGTGTATGTCAGGCTGCAGCGCTGTTTTGTTTGTGCACAAACACAAATTAATGGTGAGGAACAGGAGGGACCTTGTGACTCTCCTCTCGTTGGGCTGCTGTACTGATTTGCTGTTGGTTTTCTGTTTGTTGGAAGGTGATGCTTCAGCACATTTCTTCAGGGGGCAGCTTTGGCTTCTTATGATGGTGACTGTGATCGTTTAGCTGGCTACGGTGCTTCCAGGTAGATGCCTCTCACTCACCTGGCTTCACCTTCACGCTCGCTGCTCTGACTCTGCCACTCATAGGCCAGTGTTTTCCTGGGTTGCAGTTCCGGTCTGGGGGCTGAGGAGCAGAGCTGGCATTTGCCAGTCCACTCCAGCGCTGTCCTGTCCACCCTGCTCCTTTAGCACACAGACTGCCCTGGTAGCTCGTAGAGTTTGCAGCACTTGAACAGGATCCCAAGCCTCCATCCACATGTCTGCAGTCCGCTGCCCTCAGCGTTTTCCTTGAGTTTCCAAGAAAGTATCTCGTGTTTGCTAAACTTTGGCTGTCTTGGTTTTGGCCTTTCCGAGTTAGAGGCCCCACAATAGCTCTGGTTATTGGGGCTGTTGAGGATGCAGACTTTTGCTAATGACCTCAGCCTCTGTCTGTTCCCCCAGGGCCAGGGAGGTTGGTGCTGCCAGGAGTACGAGAACCCATTCTCTGTCCTCAGTGCCGTGCTGTGTCGGATGGGTCCATCAGGACAGGTGCGGGCCCTGCATGGGTCAGTGAGAGTGCTACCGTTGCTCACTCTCGTTCCTTGAGCCCTCTGTGGAGCCAGGTTACGGCAGGTCTGGGTGACAGGGCCATGCCATCTCTCTTCTCAGAATGGCCCTCTCTTTCACATGTTAACCCTGTAATAGAATCTGGTTTCTTTGAATATTATTTTCTCACAGCGTCCCTAGTTGAACCCTTTTCAGTTTGATTTGGCTGATTTTACCTGCCATGCTTCTTGGTTCCTACTTATATATTTCAGATCCTCATTTGTGGTTTTCAATCTCTCTGCCCAGGAAGCTCTTCAGCCTCTAAGAAAACTAGACAATGTAGTAAACATGGGGACGAGGGGAGTTACCTAGCTTTACCCCCATAGATATTGTCCCAGTGTATTTTTTTTTAATTCAAATCTTTATTGGTACCTTATGGATACACACCATCATTGCCTTCAACATTGAGAGTTTGTACCAGAATATGACACGACTTGATTCTCAGTTTTTCCCCTTCTCCCACCTGCTCTGCACTGTCCCCATTGTATTCTTGACCTCAGCTATGGGCAGGATGTCTGTGGTGTTCATGAATATGGGTCCTCGAGGCCCAACACACATCACTGGGTGTGTCTCTTCACCTTGGTGCCTCCTAAGTGGCCGGCAGGACCTCATGTATAATTTGTGTTCAGTTTATGTTTGAATTGAATAAATACATATTTGATGGAAAAAAGATATATTTAAAGACAAAGAATGGTATTTGCAAAAACGTCAAGGCCAGACTTCACACGTTTTTAGTTTTGATCTTTCCTTTCAGAACTATTCAGTTCTAATTTGAAATACTTGAAGAGGTTTGAAGTCTTCTAAGTAACAGTGCTCTCTGGGCTGGAAAGATGGCGGCTGATTAGCACAAATATGATAAAGCAAGTATGTGCGATTGGTATGGAATGAAAAATACATTTTAAAAACTGTCAAGTCAAGTGTCCCACTTAAAAGTGGATCTGTATCCCTGGTTCTGGGAAAAAAGATGGATTTGTGTGCAGAAAAGACCTAAGGAGGTCCAGCTGACATGTCAGTCACGCTCCTCGTGTGCTGTTGTCATGGCTCGTTCTCATCCTTTTTATGATTATAGTTTTCAAAGTTGTAACAGTGAGTACATATCATTTGTGTAAGGAAATGTTAAGTACAATATTCTTACGTCTTTATCTTAGTGAAAGGAAGCAGATAAAGATTCAATATTGACCTGTGATTTGCCCCCGGAAACAGACTAGTTTGAAAACAAAGGCAGTCCTAACTGAATTCCCTTCCTTCAGGGAGTTAGTCAGTGTGAGTACAGCCCCCTCGGGCCCTCCACCAGGTGGACACATGTGGAGCCGGTGTCAGTACTAAGAGGCTGGGACGCTGGCATTCTGTAAATAAAACAGAACGGGTAGCTAGTGAGTCTCTGACTGTCCAATGACCCTCCCAAGGAAAAACTATTTTTATTACAGGGGCCCATGGAATATTGTTCTCATTATCATTTTCATCATTCCTGTCCACATCATCTGTGACGCCCATCATGAGCTGTACAGCAGAGACAAAGAATATGGTTTTGGTTGGCCACAGTGAAGTTTGAGTCTTGGCTCTTCCTGTGTGGTTCAGGCTGGCCCTGAGCTCAGTCTCAGACTCACATCACAGCAATCCTCCTGCCTCTGCCTCCCGAGTTCTGGGATTACAGGCGTGAGCCACCACGCCTGGCACTGTGGTGTGTGGTACTGGTTGCTGCTGGGCATGAGTCTCCATGCCCAGTGTTGTATGTGTTTAACCAGGGATTGAACCTGGGTCCTTGCGCTTACAAGACAGGTGCCGGAACCACTGAGCTAAATCCCCGGCCCTCGTTTCTTAATTTTTAAATTGTTTTAGAATGGGGTCGACTTGATGAAGTTCTGACGAGGATGAACTGGGTGACATGACAAAGAACCTGTGTTTTTGGCATGTAAGAAACATTCGATACAGACACGCATGTAAGAAACATGCAATACACACAAGCATGCACCGGTGGTAACAGTAATAACAGCAGCTGGACCTGTGATGTCAGAGGCACAATTCTGTTACCTTTGTATTTTTTTGGACATAGCCATTGAGTGAGCTTTATGATATGGATGAAGAAGTAACTTCAGAGTGTGTAACTTGCCTGGAGTTAAAAAATAAATAAAACGACCACAGCAAAAAACCCCAAATTATAACCCAAATAAGCTAGAACTGGAAATCTCTCCCAGTAATTCAATATTTTACATATTAAGAACTGGTGAAAAAAATAAAAAAGAACTGGTGAAGTATTACATTGATTTATTTTTGGTGGTTACCAATTCTATACACTCTGTGACAGAAAAATTTTATCTGACCACAAGGTGGCGCTGGGCCTAAATTCTTTCTATGTGAAATAATTTGCCGGGTTCCCTGTGAGTGAAATAGCAGGAGACAGAAGTACATAAAAAGAAATGAGTGTATTTATTTTTGGAAGGGAGCCTGTTTCAGGTAGTACATGTGTAAAAATATGTGAATAACGCTGTGGACTATTTGGGGACTTCTTGGACACATGCTTTAATGAATGTAATCCATTTTGATAGGTATTCAAATAGCGTCTGGTTTAATAATTTGGATGGTAATTTAGAGCTTAATCTGATTTTCATTAGCTAATTACTTGAAAGTACTTGGTTAAAGACTTGGAACTTGAGATTTATGGTAGAAATGGTGGGTCGTCATTAATTCTGCCTACAAAGTAGAGTAGGAAAGCCTCTACTTCACGGCCGGGAAGGAGCGGAACACGCGTTCACACATGTTCAGGTCAAGGGAACAATGCTGTCAGTTGGCGTGAGTTTGCTCAGTGAGCACTCCGGGGGGGGGGTGATTTTTCTCTGTCACTCGTGGTAATTTCTGCTGCTCACATGTCTACAAAATCTGTTCCTCGGGGCACTTAATTAATCTGCAGCACTGTGTATCCATTGCCATTACCGGACCGTGTAGGGTCATGTTTGTATTTGACACTCATTCAGAGTGTATGCAGCCTAAATTTGTCCTCCAATGAGAACAGAGAATAAATATGACGTGAGAGAGTAGGCTCTGATTTATAAGGGGTCTGGTTTTTTGCTCAAGTGTTGTGTGTCTTTCTACTTTGAATGTGTCCTATTCACTCAGCGATCACGAAGTTTCACAATTTCAGAAAGAAGTGCTGTGTAGATGAATAATAAATGAATGGCTCTTTCTTACGCACACGGCACAGATTTGGGTGCTGGGGAAAATACATGATAGTAGCTCACAAAGTGTGATCAGAATATATGGTGAATATATAAGAAAATTTAGTACAGTAAAAGGTCCATGGCCGTTAGTGGCCCTTAACTCACTCCGGCTTCAGACACACATATCCTGTCATTCTTGCCCCTTCCTGAAGCACTTCTGAAGTCCATTTCCTGTCTCTGGGAGGCGGGATAGAAACATAAGAGATGGCACTGCGGAGCGCCATCGGTGGAGAGGCAAACGTGCAAAAACATTACTGTGTGTTCTCATCCACCTTCTTTACCAGTCCGGGCCCCGGGCAGCTTCTGGCTCTTCCACAAAGCCAAAATGAGCATGAAAGGTAAAGGTTTTGAGTCTCTCCGGGACATCGAGGCAGCCTCAACAGCACAGCTGAAGACACTCGCGACAGAGGACTCCAGAACTGCTCCGGAGAGGTGCGAGGGGAATGGGAAGCCTGTTCAAAAGAGAGGGAAAGTATTTCAAGGAGGAAGAATAGCAATGTGCTTTACTGTAATAACCTTTTCCCATTCAGACATTCCATATATTTTTTGATCACACCTTGTACATGGCTTTGATGTCTAAGTTTAATACAATTGAGACCAGAAGTCCACATGAAAAATGGAAATGATACAAGAGTTATGCAGCAACAGAACCTCTGCGGATACAACATCATTAAATTCCAGCCAGATGCTATGAGGGCTGAGTGGCATGAGTTTGAAGAAAAGGAATTTCTATGGTGGCTGTGGCCAGGGAAAGATTTATGATGCAGGAGATGGGAGATAAGTTGGACTTACGAAAGAGAAACTTGGCAGAAGAAAAGAGCATTTCCAAATGTCGAGGGAAATAGAAGATGAGAGAATGAACTGACCTCCAGCAGCAGAGAGGGAAATGAGTGGCCAGCAGTCTGTGTGGGCTACACTGCAGCAGTGGCAGCAAGATCCTGATCACTGCCCCCGGGCATGGCAGCCGCTCCTTGAGGGACACCTGACCTGATGGTATAAACGAGGAGCGTTTCCTCCAGGGCCAGTGTCCACCTGACAACATGGGGAAGGAGTGGTAAGCACTTACTTGGCTGGTAAAGGAAATGCTCAGTGTCAAAACAAGCATGGCGTACGACTGACGAGAGACGGAGAGAGTCCAAGATGGCTGGGAATTGTCCCAGGGTGACTGAATTGCCCAGCCTTGAGCTCTGGGTTTGCTCTGCTTTTGCTTTATGTTCCTTTTTATGACAGATGGCTATTTCTTAGCTCCTCTACCAAAAAGTGGTCAGAGAAAATAATAATGGACTTGGAACAAGCCTTTCATTTTTGTTGTTGTTGTTGATAGCTCTTGGACAGCAATAGAAATGATATCACAGCTAGAAAAAGAAGTTTGGGGATCACTTGGTGATGTTTGAGTGATCCCTGACTCCAGGTGTCAACAGAGCTCAGAGGATCGGATCTACAGCGACTAACAGGAAGCCTGGGTTGTTTAGATCTGGGACCTGTTTGATTTTCGAGAAGAAACAATTGCTTCATATGGAGGGAGCGTTGGATGAATTTAGCCAGTTCACATACTTGGCTGAAGAGTTGCTTCCCATCTTTCATGATGACCTGGCTGAAAAGAAACCCTCCGGTGTGGGTGCTGGGTTCTTT
>PVIR01026535.1:13267-23912 GCA_004026965.1 Petromus typicus | reverse complement strand
GCTTCTGACACCAGGATAGGTACAAGCAACAGAAAAGATATATTCATATTAGAAGGTTCATTTAAGTGCAAACAGTAAGTACAGAGTTCTGGGAGTAAAACTGGGAACAAGAAGTCAAGAGCTGAAGTTTTTGCATTAATCCACCTAAGTCATAAAGGCTAATGTAGACAGTGGTGGTAGAGATGGAGAGACAGGGCCCAGTTGAGAAAGATTCAAGCTCAACACTTCTGGTCATTGGTCGGCATCCAAAGCATGAGACAAGTGAGGGAAATAGGTGTGGGGCTGGCGTCTTGGTGTATACAGTGAATGTCTATTTCCTTCTGCACATCTCAGCTTTATTCTCTCTGGGAAAAGTCAGATTTCTTACCCCAGGCTGTGATTACATGGTTTACTTTCACAAATGGGATGCTTTGAATGTTAGGCTATAGATTACATTAATCAATCTATTTCATTTTATCCTACGTGCTTACTTAAAAGCCTCTTCTACTTAGAAAGAAAATATATGCAAAGTAATGTACAAAACGGAGCCTTGTCATTATTTTAAGCTGAGCCCTTTACCCTATCAATAAAGAAGAGGCCCCTGGGTCTGTCCCAGGAGACACTTCAGTCTCCATGGAATCGGCCTCCTGCAGTCAGGCAGTCGGGTGGGGCGGGAAGGATGGGCGTATAGAATCTCAGAAAGATAGAAAACAGTTGTTCACAGATAGCTTACCTGCAGGTTTCAGAATCTGCCCTGCCAAGCTGTAGGACAGTATGTACAGTAAGTTATGGTTTACTATCTAAAAATGGTCTGTACATATGTAAATATGTACACAGACAAAACACCAGAAGCACACCTACCCCAAACAGTAAAGGATATTATCTCCATGAGGTGGAATTACTTGGGTTGTGTTGTTTATTGAGTTCTTTGTGCTTCTTTGTTTTCTAAGTTTTCTGTGTAACCATTACTTTGGGGAATGAGAAAAATACACTGTATTTCATTAGAAATCATTAGGGTTCAGGTACATTAGTGCAGGCTGGTATGTTGGCTCTCTAAGGGGCTGAGGCAGGACAACTGCAATTTCAAGCCCAACCTGGGTAATTTAGTGAGATTCTGTCTTAAAATTAAAAATTTAAAAAGTTCTCGGGATACAGCTCAGTGTGAAGGCCTTGGGTTCGTTTCCCAGTAATGCATGTGTGCGCATGCACACACACACACACACACACGCACACGCACGCACACACACACACGCACACGCACGCACACACGCATGCACACACACGCACACACACATGTACCATCGTTAGGGCCTCCCAACTCCATGCACCTTGCCCATATTTAGCGTTACTCTTTTCTGAAGATTCTACCTGGGATCACCCTCTGCTCTTCATCTTACTAAACAGTAAGATACAGTAAGGGATTACTTGCTGCCCAGTGGAGGGTCCTTCTAATTCTTTCAGAATGCTTTTCTAAACATTTTCAACCCTTCACCTGACTCTCCAAATCCTTAGGACAACCATTCCCATGTTAGTCCTCTGTGCAGTGCCAGTTCTGTGGCCTTCAGCAACCAATTCCTGCCCTTCAAATCTCTCTCTCTCCCTCTCTCTGTCTCTGTGTGGGTGTGATTTCCTATTGTTTTCATTTTCTTACCCTCCATCCAAGAGCAGACTCCCCAGATAAATCTGTGGGGTGTAAGAAATGGAGCTAAAACATATTCATATCATCCACAACATCTGAATAGCTAATAGCTTCATACGTGGTGGATTTTCAAAGAGGTTTCTCAGTTCATGTCACAGTGTCTCTAATTGGTGACGTTAAAGCTTTAGTCAAATGCAGATTTTCACGCTCCCATTAAATCCATGTGCAAGTAGGTCACAACCTCTTTCAGTCAAGCAGGGAAGGTTTCCTGTAGCCAGGCGCCATTGCTATTAATATCAGAAAGAGCAGCAACTAATTCAGTCATGTTGATGGATGCCGAGATGGTGCCCAGACTCGTCTGCAGTTGGAGCTACAGAGCTGGAGTAGGAGAAAACAATTTCCTCCTGGCCTGAAGTGCTCCGGGTCAACCTGGGTACAGAAAAAATGGCCTGAGTTACTGCTCCTCCTGAGCCAGGTAATCCAGAATATTGCACACAGCCAAGCCAACAAACAACAATAAGATATGCAGAACACACATTGTCTCACCCCATTACTTCCACAGCTATACTCTAAATTCCCAAAAAAAAGGCTACAGGAACTGTAAAGTGAAGCAGTTACAAAAAGCATTTCAAACAAATATGCAACAAGAGAAGAAATGCAAACAAGCTTCTGAATTCCAGCCTGTGAGCCAGTTCAAAATGAGGCTATACCTGTCCAAAGGAATCCCTTCCCTGAGGGGTCCTTGGAGTGGTTTAGAGGATTTTCTGTTAACATTTTTAACCAGAAGTAGAGGTGGGCATGATAGATATGTATATGAATATACATGCATATAAAATACACACATATGTGCATATATCTCTGTGGGACTTGGAGATATATTCATGTATCTCTAGGTTTCATTCATTAAAAAGTCATTTATTCTACCCACTATGTGCCAAGTATTGAGTCAGGCCCTGGTGATTCAACCATTCATATCATCTCAGGCCCTGCTTTGAAAGATCTAGTTAGGAGGCTACAGAAGGGATTGGTGCAAATGATTAAATAAGCTAGTGAAATGAGCTAAGTCCTGTAAGACAGTATAGAAGAAGAGAGAAGAAAAAGGGCCTACATCCTCAGGCCAGTCCTGAGGCAGGGCGGGGTGCAGTGGGGCGAGGCTGTGATGCGGGAGGAGCAGGAAACCTGCAGTGAAGTCTGTTAGGGTGATTAGTGAACCACGGGGACGCCAGGTGTGAGTGAGGAGAGGAGCTGCAGAAGACGACAGCTCGTGCACCTACCAGACAAGCGCTCCAGCCCTGAGCCACAACCCTCACTCAGTCTGTGTGTCTGCTCAGGAGAGTTCCAACCCTTGAATTTTCCAAATTTTTATTTTTACCATTTTGATTTTATTGGTATGTATTTAGAGTACATAATGGTTGCAGTCCTTTGGAGAATTGGTACAGATATATAACGCATCTTAATTTGTTTTTTATCTTTGTCTCCTTGTTCCTTCCCCCATCCTTTGTTACCCTTTCCTTTTGTAAATAATCTATCTCCCTATCTCCAATATCTACTTGTATTTTATTCTTTATTTACATTTTGAGTTTCTCATATGAAAGAAACCAAGCAATATTTCAGCTTGTGTGTCTGATTTATTTCACCTAACATCACGACCTCACAGTCTACCCGTTTTCCTGCAAATGATTCAAGTTTATCCTTTTTAGGGCAGAGTGGTCTCCATTGTAATAAGCATATTTTCTCTATCCGTTCACCTGCTGATGGACACGTAGGCTGCTTCCAAGGCTTAGCCATCATGAGCTGTTACTATCAACCTGGTTATTCCAATATCACTGTGGTATGGTGTCTTTAATTCTTTCAGGAAGATATCTAAAAGGGTGAGAATCCCTTCTAGAGTAGAATGGAATGTTTATTTGTAGTTCTGTGAGGCACCCCCATACGGGTTTCTATGGTTTACATTCCCATCAAAGTGAGAGGGTTCCTCTTGCTCTGTAAAAAACCTCGGCAGCCGTTGTAATCACAACGGATTTCTGGATGACCATTCTTTCTGGAGTAAGATGGATATCAGCATGTGTTCGATCTGCATTGCTGCCATGACCAGAGACGTTGAACACTTCTTTGTGTATTTATTGGCTCTTTGTCCTTCTTCTTCTGAGAAACATCTGCTCATTTTAGTTGTACATGTTCTGACTGGGTCTTTTATTTTGAGAAGTGTACATTTTTTGGAGTTCTTTATGTAGTCTCTATATATGATCGTTTGTCTGAGGAATGGCAGGCAAAGACAATTTTCCCATCCTCTAGCTTGTCTCTTCACTCTTTTGTTCCCTTTGAAGTTCAGAATCTTTTTAATTTGATGTGATGACTTTTTAATACTTGTATTTCATCTTTTTTTCTTGGTTTTTCCTTCAGCTCTAAAATCAGAACTAAGAGAAAGCCACATTTTGCAGCTCTTGTGAATAGAAACAGTAGAATCTGATCTGCTAATCTGACACAGCTAAGCTTCTTTAAATCTCCATTCTTCTGTTGTGTGCCTTTTGGATTTACACTTGTCCTAGGAGCCCGTTCAGAGAGAAATGAAAAGGGGAAAAGGGAAAGCCAATCCTTTTAAGTAGTTGGCTTATGTTTTATAATCTACTTCCAAAGACATTCAGAGGAAACAATTAATGTATCTGTTTGACTGATTTGGTTAAAATGATTATGAAAAAGTTGAAAACGAAAAGCTACCTTTCAACTTTATTTCCTCAAGCTATTCTTTCCTCCAATTAGCCTGATAATTGGGAGATAACTATAGAACATGCCACATCCACTCCCCGGCATATTTACAGGAAAAATACCAGAGATCTGGCTCTCTTATTCTTTCCCTCTGAAGAAACTGTTCTCAGATGCCCTAGATGTACCTAAAATATAAACACGTATTTTTTTGTATATAGGTAGTTAATCATATATGTATTCCTTTAAGACTAAATTTTAAAATTGTAAGTGATATATGCTTATGGAATTAAAATAAAAATACAGAAGGCAGTACTCTCACTCCCGAGAAATATTCACAGTCAACAGCTTTTTGAATCTTTTTCCAATATACATTTTATATAACAGTGTAGATTATAGATGGTGGCATCTCCGGAATTTATACATCAGAGAGGCATAAGAGAAGCAACCTGGGAAGATGGGAAGGGTTGGGGAGATAATGGATTTTAATAGTAAGCTATTAAATTGATGTTGACTTGGCATGATTTGTGGGGTGGGAGCTGGAGAAGATCGTGTGAGTAGCTAAAGGTTCCTGGAAGCAGCCATTGCAAGCCTTGCACTCTATGTGTGTATTTCCACAGCTTGTTTTTCTTTGATTTAAAAATGTCTAGAAAATTTTATCATATCATCAGCACATATAGGTTTACTACTTCCTTTAACAACAGTTACATAGAATTCTACTATATATATAACTAATCTCCTCTTAACAAACACTGAAAAATTTTTCCAGTTTTCACCAAGCATTATTGTACATGTCTTCTGTCCAAAGCAAGAGGATTTTTGTACGAGACTCATAGAAGGGAAATTTATCCTCATAGAAGGATAAATTATATGTGCTTTTAAGTTTTTGACAGAAAATTCATTATTTAATGTATGTTTTAAAATGCAGTTACTATATGACTCTCCTGCCATTATGACGGCAAAATATATGATTAATAGAATGACCACACAATTTAACTTCCAATACAGAACACTTGTGAGAGAGAAAGCTGTGCTATTAATTATTGTTCTCAGAGCAATGTCATAAATCAAGGCCTTCATGAGCAAGACTATCATAGAACAGACTTACCAAATTTTTAGTGAACATAATATCGCTGAAAATTTAAGACTACTCTGCAAGTAGCTTAAGAAATTTCAATTATTTTTCTTTTATCCTTCCAAAACATATTATATACAAAGCTTCCAGCATCCTCTATGTTAGAACTTGTCTTAATGATAATAAATAAAAAATTAAAGGAGAAAGAGAGAAAATTAACTTCTAAATATTTTGCCTTATGGAAAAAAGGAGATTCTCAAAGCTAAGATCACAGTTGAGTATCAAAATATCTCATGGAATAAAGAATATAGAAAAAGGAAAAACTTCATGACGATAATAATACAACATCACACAAAACATTGTAACAAAACTGTTGACTTCGTATCTAGCTTCAGCATTCTCCCCTAAGCCCAGAGATTATATAAAAAGCAACAAAAATGAGCAGAATAGAGTCAGAGTCATTTTTCTCAGGCATGTGAGTTCAGCTCCAGCAGGCCAAATTAATGTTGAGTTTCTGATTCCACAGAGAACACATATTCTCTTGGGTGTCCTGTAAAATTCTGATAGGGCTTAGTCAGAATCCTTTTGATTTCTGGACAGCTCAAGCTCTGGGATACTAGACATATTGCCTTCTGTGAGTGTGGTCTATCAGCTGTCACTTTCCAATTCCAAGACATCTTGCTGCCAGGCAGGATCAATCCATGGTGAAAATCTGTGCGAGTTCAAGGGAGGACTGGTCCTTCCAGATGGGAAAGGAAAGCCCTTCGTGTCTCATCTTGTCTGTGTGTGTTCCCATGCCTCCAGCAGGATCCTTTTTGCTTGTATAAGATTATGTCTCTTTTTTCTGCCAGTTATCCAGGTTCGGGAAGAAGGCCTTCGATGGGTTAATGAGTTGCGCGGCACACAGAATCATCTGTCTTGTTCTCACCGAATGAGAGGCATTAACAGATCAGCCACGGAGGTGTTGGGAAGTGTCTCTAGCTGATGGCAAGCTGTTGAACACATCTCGGAGCCTTACACACCACCACCTGAAGGCCACTCGGAAGGAGCGCACTTTCCAAAACATTCCTCATTTCAGCTCCTGTTCAGTGACTGCTAATTCAGAGAGTGACATAACTGCCTAATTGTTTTCAAAGGCTGAGTTGGTTACAACAATCCACTGCCTTATAGTAGCAACTATTATGAAATCTACTTTGGTTCTTTTTCCCAGAGGTATTAGGTACAATATCTCCACTTTCTCCCCTAGATCTTGCTTTAAGGAAGGTATGCATTGGCACAATATGTGAAATGTATTTTGTTTGCTGAAATCAATCCATAGGTACTGACAAAGATAGCGAAGCTGTTAAGTCAAAAACAAACAAACATAAATTGCCAAGTAGTATGTATGGCAGATCCCATTTATGTAAAAATATGTGTAAATACGATATGTGTTAGTATACGAATAGAAGAAGTCTGAGGGATGATGTACCACATTAATAGCTGTTAGTCTGGGGGTGGGATTGTCAGGGCTATTTACTTTTGGAGACATCTGTATAGTTTGCCTTTTCTACAATGAGCATCTGCTACTTTTCCAACCCAAAAGGGAAAGATGATGCAAAAATGAAGTTACACAGAAGAATTGAATTAATTTCTTAGTCTTAGCAAACTGGCTGAGTTAACTAAATGCAAATATAAGTACATAATGAATAGTACATAGTATAAAAGGCAGCATCTCAGAGCAAAGGAAAAGGACAAGTGGTTCAGAAAAATAATTTTCTATATGTATTTCTCATTAAAAATAAACTTGGCTAAAAAAAACCATGTTTTAATCTGCCTAGGAAAAATAAACATGTTTTAATCTGCCTAGAGAATTTTTCTTAACTTGAGAATTGTTTTGGATGAATATTTATTTTGGTTACATAATCTGAACCCTCAGTTTAGGAAAATGTTCACTTAGATTTATGTCAGATGTTGGTCAGTAGTGTCTAATGGTTAATTATAGTTTAATTAATTATATCAGGTCTAACACACTATTTTTCTGTGGTTTACAAATTATGCCAGGGTGGTGTGGTGGAAAATACGTAAGCTTTAGAGATGACAAGTTCTAGTCTTGCTCCCTTCCCCCCAACTATACTTGCCATTTGGTTTTGAATAAATTACTTATCCCATCTTGAGCTTCAGTTTTGTGAATTCAATCTATTGTAACAATCACTGTTGCAGAGGGTTGTTATTGGGCTTAAACCAAATAACTTTAAAATGATTCTAGGTGGCCTATCAATTAAGGACCTGGAATGTGGAGATCAGGTAGACCAATCAGATTCTCTTTCAGAGGATATCAAACTAATAGATTCAAAGAATTTTCCAGTTGACAAGAAGCATTCACTTGTGGGTGAGTTTCCCTTAATAACAATGCCTCCAAGTCACAATTCTATAACTTGAGTCTATGCTTGGTCTCATAGTTAGGAAATAGGTAAAGTCAGACATACATTCAATGGGGCTTTTAGTGTGTGAACATGTTGGAGAGAAGTTACAGCTCTATTTTTTCACTTATTTATTGCTTCACATTTTAAGTTTTTACTTCAATTGACATACAATTATACATATTTACAGTAAAATATGACATTTTGATATATATATACATATTGTGTAATGATTAACCTGGGATAATTAGCATATCCATCACCTTAAGTATGTGTCATTCAAAAGGCCTCTCTTCTAATTTTTTAAAATAAGTTGACCCAGCAGCTTGTTTTTCTGTGAGCATTCATTGCTTTTTCTCTCCTGCCTCCACCTCTGTATACCTGACACACTGGAGCAGCAGTATAAACACAAATAACTTGGGAGGGACTTCAGAGTTGAACAGGTAAAGGGTGAGTCTTCCATCCAGGAGAAAAGTAAGGACCAGAGATCTAGATTTAGAAGTTAACAAAACCATTGATTTAAAGTCCACAAGAGTAGAGAAAATGGCAAACGACTGATTAAAAGAGCCTGGAACAAACCTGGAAGATATAAGTACACAAGGAGAAGCAGAAAAGAAGAAGAAACTCATGGAAAAGCCCATTGGTGATCATTTCTCAATAAGTGCTGGTGGAAAGGTACAGATGAAATTCGGATTGTAGTGTGTTTCAAACATGAAGTTGGACTAGGGGAAGCAGAGCAGGGATCACCGATAAACTTTTTAAGGAAACTGGAGGAGGAGAAACTGTCCAGAAAGCCTGGCATCATTAAACGCTCCCTTACCACTCTTGGCACTGGGTGACACATCCTAGAAATGGAGGCTTGACTGCTGGTATTTCAGTACCTGCGGAAATCTTTCTGCTTAGGGTTCCATCCAGCCTCCTGAAACTTTTAACTTCTTATCTTATCTCTATTCTTGTTCTTTAACTTCCTTCCATTTTTCTCCCTGTTTGCTAAGAACATTTTGGAATGATACTGTTTGTGGTCCTATTTTTTTTTTTTTAAGTTTTCTTTGAGACAGGATCTCACTTTGTAGTTCAGTCTGACCCTGAACTCACTTTATAGCCCAGGCAAAGCTCGAACTCACACCAATCCTCCTGCCTCTGCCTCCTGAGTACCAGGATTATAGATGTGAGGCACCACACTTGGCATAGTGGTGTGTGGTACTGATTGCTGATGGGTATGAGTTACCATGCAGGACATTGTGGTATGTGGCTACCGGGGACTGAACTCAGGATCTTGCACTTCCTAGGCAGGCACCAGAACCACTGAGCTAAATCTCCAGCCCTTGTGGCCCTATTTTTGTTGCTCATTTTGTTCTGTGTAGGACACTGCCTTCATTTGCCTTTTCATTCAGGGTTCTGAGGCTCTGTGCTCCTCCCTCTCGCTGTAATCATCCAGTCCTGGCCCCTGAACTTCTCAGTCTCCCTCCTTGCTCAAACCTGAAGCAGAGTTGGTTCATAGGAGATGTATAGGGCACACAGTAGAGAAGAATAGAGTCAAAGAAGGGCTTCCCTCTGAGAAAGCCTCGTTCTAGGAAAAGAGCCACTGGATAATGTAAAGGCACATGAGGGAAGGACAGATTGATGGGACAAGATCCCTGAGCGGAAAGGGTCAAGGCGTAGGTGGGGGCCTTCAGTGCAGGAAGGGAAATCTCACCCTTTAAGACAAGAGAGACAGAAGATGAGGAGGAGGGTGGGTGCAGTTAAATTCGTAGGAGGTAAGGATTCCCCAGAGAATGAGGAATATGGAGCAAGAAATTGGAAGATGTATGAGGGTCTGGATCATCACTCAGGGGAAATGTGAAGTAATGTAAACAAGGAACGGGATCACTGAGTAACACTGTGAGGCCAGTGGAAGGGGACTGGATACTTGTGGCGTTGCCTGCTGCACAAATGTGTGTTTTTCTTGCTCAGTACTCTCACCCATGAAGACCATCTCTTATGATCCAGACTGATGATCAGTCTTGGTTTTTAGGGCCAGAGTTCCCAGAATCTGTCTGTTTCCAGCACAAGGGTCAGATATACTGATCTTGGGACATTGGAGGAGTCGTTGGGAAGAAATTCAGTGTTCCTTTCACTAATTCCTTTGTCCTGTGAAAGGAAATAGATATCAACTATCATCATATTTCTCATCAGGAAAGGAAGGGGCTCTACCTTTCTGAGAGTGTGGTCACACACAGCAGAAGCTCTCTCATGGCCTAGACTATGTGAGTTCTGCAGCTTCACTTCACTATTTATTGTATGTTGATCTCAGTACACAGCTTGATACACAAGGCCTATACACATTTGTCACTTCCATCCGGAAATGGCCCAAAATCTGACTTTGTTGGTCAGAACAAAGGATTGAAGAGTAACAGTGACTTTTTTAATAGTATGTGCCTTCAGATTTTTGACTGGGTTACAACAGCTGCAACTGGGTGACCTTGTAACGTGAATCCTGGGTAGACAGCTTCAAACCTCATAAATTCATCAACCACCTGAGGCTTTGCCCGCCTAGTCTGGGACCTATGAATCAGTGGCCAACTCAACAATGTTACGAGCAGAAAGCTAAGAAGACTTCTCAGCTTGAAAGTGAGCAGGAACCGCGTAACCCTTCCACATGAACACCTGCCTGCATGCATGGATATCCTTGAGTCACTTATGTAAACATTTTAGTTAAGAGTTAACTTATCAGAATGAAATCAGATCTCAAGGAGTAATAATGGCTAGGAACTGTGTAGAAGAAACAAGAATCAAAGTGCTTCCATTGCATAATAAAAACTTGACAACATAAGAAACTCTATAGAGCTTAGGTTTTCATAGGCAGAAAGG
>PVIR01026535.1:0-13167 GCA_004026965.1 Petromus typicus | reverse complement strand
TAAAAGAGTTCAAGTCTTTCAAGACTTTATACAGCCAGGGGCTTCTGGACATTGATGAGTAAAAGAATATTAAAGTGGGATTCTTCTAGTCATGGTCTCAAGATTCCAAATGTAAAGGTCAAAAGAAAAAAAAAGTGCCAAGCAATCACACATTCCAAAATAAAGACTCCCTCTGTAGCACCTACCAGCATAGACATCACCCATTTCCATCCTGGAAAAAGTAAAGAGGACCGACTCGGGGAGAACAGAGGAGTGCCTAACACGACTGGGGGAGAATGAGTGCTGTGATCTGTGTCCAGCCTCATCACAGGGGATTGGATTAAGGTCCCATCCTCACCTTGAGCTCAGGAGAAAGAGTTTCAAGTAACAAACTACTTTGACACATTCTCAGGGACGGCTAACTGATTTCTGGGGCTCGGTGCAAAATGTTAATATGGGGACCCTTGTTCAAAAAGCATGAAATTAAAATCAGGTTATTCGAAGTGAGTATGCCCTTACTTATGGCAAAATTAAAATCCTGTGTCTTGTAGAAATTCAGAGATAAAAAACAAATATGCCTCTCGGTCAATGCCTCTGCGGGCCAGACACTATAGCAGGCATTTGCATACATTATGCCGTTTAACCTTCTAGCGATCCTGATTGTGTGAGCGTAGATGGGTAGATTTTTCCAAGGTCACAAAGATAGGAAGTGGCAGAGACAAGACATGGGCCCAAGTGTTACTGAGTATACAATGAAGTTTCTTTTTATTGTACTTCAGTTGTCTCCCACGGAAAGTAGGACAGGATAGAGGCTGGTACCATCTGACACCTACAGGTGCTGGCACTATGTTTGATAGAGTGGGCTCACCTCTTGGAAAGGGAACTTCCGCTTCTGGAAGAGTTTTTTCTGGGTCTTCAGATATCTGTAAATAATCTCTACTGTGCACACTAAGGAGCAAACCACCAGGCAGAGGAGCTATAATGCTGGTAGACAAGGAGACAGAAACGTCTCCTGTTCTCTCATACATGCTTATTCTCTTATGTATAATATTTAATTGAGCCTTCCTCTTTTGTACCCCTGAGTTCCAAGGCCAGCTGTTCATCTTACTCTCCGTCTTTTAACTTCCTCTTTGTCCAGGACCAGCAGACTTTAATGAAAAGACAACAGAGAGGTTATGTACATGATGAGAGGAAAATAAATTATTTCAGGATAACATGTTTTCTGAAATGAGATTTCAATGTATTAAACAAAAAATTGATCTGTCTGGCCAATTACCTTCTCCGTCCAAGAATTATTTTATTACTTCATTCAGTCCTAAGGTTCATGTAAGTAACCACTGATGGTTCAGACATACAGGGTCAAAACTGAACAGCAGCAGAACAATGAATTTGGTGACGCTTTTCCCTTAAAGTGGTGATCTTGCAGTGTATATAAATTCATGACTGTATCTGACATCTTTTCTAAAATATCGTCTGAAAGGCTGGAGCTGTAAGTAACCTTGGCAACAAAGCAAAGGAGAATGGCCTCTTATGGAATCCAAGGATCCTAGAGCCAAAAGCTTCCTGGTTGTCAATTAGTCCAGTCTGTTATTGAACAGACAAGGAAACCGAGGACCAGCCAGGCACAGGTCATTGTGCTGAAGTTGGGCCAGGAACCTCTGCCCCTTAGCTATAAGTTCCAAGCTTTCCCATTGCATTTGATTTTGTCTATGGTCTGTTTGCAGAGGTTCGTCTTGTTTACTTGTTTATTTGTGTTTAATTGCTCTTGCTTTCATTTTTGTTGCTTTTAAAATTACATAAGCAGTATGTGCTTATTGTAAGGAAATCCATAACAGGAATATGCAGAGGAAAAAGTGAGTCTCTCTCATCCATCTCTTCCTCGCATTTTCTCTGTTGTTGAAGCCTCTGTTAAAGGACTAGTGTGTATTCTTTCAGACTTGTTCCTAAGTGTTAACATCTTTCACTTTTCTTTCGTACGTGTGAACATATTATCTATATTGTTTTGAAACTTGCTTATTTCACTTTATATTTTTCTGTTTCTGTACAAAATTGCATACCCTACTCCTCTTAAAAATTAAAATGTAATTCACACAACATAAAAGTCATTATTTAAAAAGTATAATTGATGATTTTTAGTGTACTATCTACTGTCCACCCAGAACCACTACCTATTTCCACAACATTTCCATTACACAAAAACAAGCATGGAAAAAAGGAAGCAGCATATATATTAGGTTTCTCCAGAGAAAGAACCAATAGGACAGATACAAATATAGATATAGATGGATATAGATAGACATAGATTTATAGGCACACATATATATGTATCTATAAATAAAAGATAATTTATTTTAGAATTTGGCTCACAAAATCATGGAGCCTGAGAAGTTCCAAGGAATGCCATCTGCACCCTGGAGAATCAGGACAGCTTGGGTATGATTCAGTGTTGAGGCCAAAGGCGGAGAACTGGGGAATGAGAGAGATATCGTTAGTGTAAATCCCAGAGTCTGAAGGCTACACGCCATAAAATGAGGAGCTTCACTGTCTAGCAGAAGTTGGATATTCTAACTCCAGAAGAGAGAGAGAATTTGTCCTTATTCTGTCTTTTTGTTCTGTCTGTCTATCCCTTGTTGGACTGGGTAATATCTGCCCATGTTGGTAAGAGCAGATCTGCTTCACTCAGTCTGCTGTTTCAGTTATGAATTGCTTCTGGAGACACCCTCACAGACTGCAGTAATGTTTCAGCTAGCTAGCTGGGAAGCCCTTAACCCAGTCAAGTTGACCTGTAAAATTAACCATTATACTCTATACTCATTAGGATTTAGTTCAATTCCCCTGGTCTTTCTGTCTCCTGACAACCCTAAATAACTGTCCTAATCCCTCTGGGCTTACTTATTCTGAACATTTCATACAAGGGCAATTAAGTAATAGGTGCCCTTTTATGTCTTCTTTATTTTACTCGACACACTTTCAAGGTTCCTCCATGGTATAGCATGTAATGGTATTTCATTTTTATAGCTGAATAATATCCATTTTCAATATACGCTGCATTCGGTCTATCCGTTCATCAGATGATAGACATTTACGTTTTGTCCTCCCTTTGATTGTTGTGAATGATATTTCTATAAATATTATATACTTTTTTGTATGACTGTATGTTTTTAATTCTTCTTTTTTGTCTTTTACTTCTGCTTCTTTTTCTTCTGCTTCTCCAGTTTAGCTTAATTAGTTCATGTATGTAAAACATAATGTTTGCATTCCATGTAGGAAATTGATACATGTTAATTATAACATATCTTAATTCTTTTTTATCATTCCCTTTCACTTCGCTCCTTCTCCTGCTCCACCCATCTCTTGATCCTATTGATTTTTATACATGTGTACAGTACAAGATAGTTGATCCCATTCCCTTTGAGAAATATCTAACTCCCTTCATCCTATTACCTCTTGTGTTGCTCTTCATTTTTATTCTGGGTTTCTCATATAATAGAAACCATGCGGTATTTAGGCTTTGTGTATATTTATTTCATGTAGTGTTATACTGTATTCTACAGTCTGAATTTTCCACCTAACTATTTCAGCTATTGATAAATGTTTACATTTTATTGATTTTTATTATAAGTAATGGCAAAATAAATAGCTTGCAGCATTTCTTTGAGAAATAGAACAATGGTAAAGAAGGCACATTGCCTTTTTCTAGTTCTGTTAACTTATATGTCTTGCTTATACTTTTTGTGCTACTGTTTCCTCAGCTGCAAATTAGAAGAACAGAACACACCTTACAGTGTAAACAGTTAATATAAGCAAAGCAATGTTGTTAGTATTGTATGTTATTTTCATGTAAAAAAGACAAAGAATTTTTGTTTCAACATATCCATATTTATAATTTTTAATTAATTGATTTTATTGGTACATTTTATATATACATCATTATCACAAACAACATTGAAAATTTGTACCAGTGTATGACATGACTTAATTCTCATTTTTCCCATTCCTTTACCCACTCTACAACCCCTACTCCATATATATATAAATATATAATAGTATATAAATATATATTTATATATGAATATATATTTATATATAAATATATATAAAAAGGGAAAAGGTATAAAAAAGGAAATGAAGCTTATACACATAAGACAGGGTTTCACTTTTTTTTTTTACCATCGCATTGTTCCCCTATGTTATATACCCATACCTCCCTTTACCATTTGAATATTTTCTGTTTCACAGTTTCTATCATACATATTTATAATTTTGAAAAATATTGTTAATTGCCTTCCATTAAGATTTTAGCAACATTAAGGACAGTGCATTTTCTTACACTTTGGCTAATTCTGGAAATTATTAAGCTTTTAAAGTTATTAATTTTGCCAATCTCATAGATAAGAATGTTATTTTGTCACTATAATTTGAAGTTCTCTAATTACAACAGAGGTTAAGTATCTTAAAATGTTCATTGACTACATATATTTCTTTTACTAAGGCATGCATTTCTATTAATTTGTAAGTTTTATATATAATTACTAGCATTTTATTATATATTTTAAAAATATTTTTCCACTTTGATTTTTGCCTTTAATTTTGTTAATAATGTCTTTTAATATAATGCAGTTCTCTGTTTTTGTGACATTTGATATATCAATATTTGCCTTTATGATATCAATGCTTATCCTGTATTTTGGAAGGCTTTCCAATCTCAAAAGTACAAAAGTGTACTATCTTTTAATCTGATCCTCTGTAATTGTTTTTATGCTTAGCCATTTAATCTAATTGTGGTTTATTCTAAGAATACAATGCGAGGTTAGGATTTACCTAAAATTTTTT
Source organism: Petromus typicus (assembly GCA_004026965.1). NCBI lineage: Eukaryota > Metazoa > Chordata > Mammalia > Rodentia > Petromuridae > Petromus > Petromus typicus. The sequence continues at coordinate 8,355 of PVIR01026535.1, read as the reverse complement.
CCCTAAATGCTTAGAGAGTTGCTCTAGTCCTTTCTCCCTAAATTATTTTAAATGACAATTCACTATATAATTTTCTTCCACATTTAATAACTTTTTAGTCACTATTTTGTTCTAGGGAGGTGAAAATCTATAAAACTATCCTGAGGTTATAACTCTCTGCATATATTAAACAATCCTCTCTTTTGACATAACTTTTTAAAAATAAATTGAGTTTATTTTTACATTTTAGGTATACATTATGATCACATTCCTCATTCAGAATTTGTACCTGTTCATGATTATTCTTTTTTTATTTATTTTTTATTTTTTTAATTTTTTTTTTAGGTTTTTTGGGACAGGGTTTCACTTTGTGGTTCAGGCTGGCCTCAAACTCACATCACAATCCTCCTGCCTCTGCCTCCCAAGTGCTGGGATTACAGGCGTGAGCCACCACGCCCGGCACTGTGGTATGTGGTACTGATTGCTGCTGGGCGTGAGTCTCCTCACCCAGTATGATATGTGATTACCGGGAATCGAACCCGGGCCCTTGCGCTTGCAAGGCAGGTGCCGGAACCACTGAGCATTAACTCCCCGGCCCTGTTTGTGATTATTCTTGAGTCTTGTTTTTTTCCATTCCCCTGCCTTCCCTTAATTCTCACCTCCCAAATACATAAGCTTTAATTTTGTTTTTTCCTTTTTAACATCATTTTTTTTCTTTCCCTTCTTTACTTTCTCTTGCTCCATCCAGTTCCCCTTTCCCTTGGAACATTTTCTTCCTATTTCACAATATCTATTATATATTCTGGACCTCATTCGCACCTTCAGTTCTTCACACAAGAGAAACAATACAATATTTACACATCTGTGTCCTACTTATTTCACTTATGAGTAGGGCCATTTAGTGATAAATGTCTCTAATTTATAATTCTTTTTTTTTAAATTTTTTTTTAATTTTTTTTTAAGGTTTTTTGAGACAGGGTCTCGCTTTGTGGTTCAGGCTGGCCCCGAGCTCAGCCTCAAACTCACGTCACAGCAATTCTCCTGCCTCTGCCTCCCGAGTGCTGGGATTACAGGCATGAGCCACCACGCCCGGCACTGTGGTATGTGGTACTGGTTGCCGCTGGGGTGAGTCTCCACACCCAGTATTGTTATGTGGTTACCGGGGACTGAACCTGGGTCCTTGCGCTTGCAAGACAGGCGCCGGAACCACTGAGCTATATCCCCGGCCCTCTAATTTATAATTCTTTATGGCTGTGTAATACTCTATTTTGTTTCACACACACACACACAGCTTCTTCATCCAGCCTCTGGATGATGGACATTTACACAGTTTCCAAAATTTAGCTACTACAAAATGAGCTGCTATAAAGATGGGTGCACAGATGTCACTGTGCTATGATGCTTCTGATTTTTTCATGAATATACCCAGTAGGGAAATAGCAGAATCAAACGGGACCTCTAAACCTAGTTGTTTGTTTGTCTGTTTGTTTTATTTTTTTTTGAGACAGGGTCTCGCTTTTGTAGTTCAGGCTGCTCCTGAGCTCAGCCTTGAACTCACAGCAATCCTCCTGCTTCTGCCTCCATGTGCTGGGATTATAGGCATGAGCCACCATGCCTGGCACTGCAGTATGTTGTACTGATAGCTGGTGGATGTCAGTTGAACCCAGGACCTTAAGCTTGCAAGGCAGGTACAGAACCACTGAGCTAAATCCCTGGCCTTGGTCCTAGTTTTTTGAGGAATTTTCACACTGATTTCCACAGTGCTACACAAGTCTACATTCCCACCAATAGTGGAGAAGGGTTCCTTTCTCCCCACTGCCACAGCAGCATTTGTTATTGATTGGCTTTTTTTTTTTTCCTTGTTGTTATTTTTATTGGTACATTTCATATACACATCATGATCACACTCAAAATTGAGAATTTGTACCAGTATATGACATGACTTTATTCTCATTTTTTCCCATTCCCCTGCCCAACCCACCATCCCCCCACCTCCATATACCTAAGTTTTGTGGGGTTTTTTAACAATCACATTTTTTCTTTCCCTTCTTTACTTACCCCTACCCCCTTTCCCTTCAACAAGTTTCTATTACACAACATCTATCAAACAGTCTAGAACTCATTTACATCTTCAGTTTCTCATACCAGAGAAAATGGTTGATTTCTTGAGAGCAGTCATTATTTGTGGAACCAGATAGAATCTCAGTGTTGTTTTCAACTGCATCTCTCAAATGACTAGTGATGTCAGAAATTTTTTCATATGTTTCTTTGTGACTTTTACTTCTTCATTTGAAAAATGTTTGTTCATTTCAGATCCCCACTTTTGAATTGGATCTTTATATTTGAGGGGTCTGATTTTTTAAAATCTTTGTATTTTCTAGATAGTAGACTTTTGTCTGAGGAACAGCTGGTAAAATTATTTAACTGTAGGTTATCTTTTCTCTCTGTTGGTGGTTTCTCTTGCTGTGCAGGAGATTTTTTAATAAGATGAGATCCCCATTGTTGACTCTTTCCACTAGTTCCTGTGCTGCTAGGTTTTGTTCATAAAATCTTTCCCTATGCCAGTGTCTCCAAGAATTCTACCTAATCTACCAGTAAGCTTACTATTTCTATTTTAATATTTATATCTTGATTTCAGTTTGGTGTATGGTGAAAGATGTCGGTCAAGTTTTAATCTTTGGTAGGTTGAAACCCTGTTTTTTCCAGCACTATTTATTAAAGAGGCTGTCTTTCCTCCATTGAGGGTGTCTGGCTCCTTCACCAAAGATGAGGTGGCTTAGTGTGTGTGCAGTTGTTTCTGCGTCTTCTGATCTATTCTGCTGATCCCTGGGTCTGTTGCTAAGCCAATACCATACTGTTTTTATCACAGCGGTTTATAGCATCATTTCAAGTGGAGGATTGCGATTCCCCTGCCATGTCTTTCCTGTCCAGAATTGCTTTTAGTGTTCTAAGTGTCTTCTGATTCCAGATGAGTGTTTGGATGGTTTTCCCTAGTTCTGTGAAATTTACTGTTGGGAGTTCAATTGGGATTGCACTGAATCTATATAGCAGTTTTGTAAGTATGGACACTTTCGGTTCTATATTGGCTCTTCCTACTCAAGAACAAGGAATGTCTTTCCATTTTTTGATATCCTCTTTGATCTGCTTTTTCAGAGTGTTGAGGTTTCAGAGTAGTAGTTATCCACCTCCTTTGTTAAACTAATTCCTAGATATTTCATTTTTAAGTCTTTTGCACTATCTCCTATTTCTTCACTGGCTCAAATCAATCTTGTATTATTCTTTTTTTACATCATCTAGCAGCTGCTGGATTTCTCATGGTCCCTTGTATTTTCCATAAATTATTTCTTTCCTGTTCACTGGTTGCAGTGCTGTCTTCTCCGTCTGATATTCAGTCTTCACATTCCTTCATCCTATTCTGCAAATCTTCATGAGAGTTTTTCAACTCCTGGAAATCCATCTGGAGCTGTGGAACAGATTCCATTACTTCCATAAACAGAGATTTCATCACCTTCCTGATCTCTTTAGAACTATTAATCATATCTTTCACTATGGGCACTATCTGTTGTTATCTGAGACATTATTCCGGATTTCATTTTTACTAGGTCCTCTTTAGTTAGCAGCTGAGAGAGTCCTGGTGATTCAGTTTCGTTTGCTCCGCTTCACTTTTCTCTGGCTTCTCCTACGGAGATGGTCTGGGTATCTGGGTTTTAATTTTTTTTCTCATTTCTTTTTTTGGTTTAATTCCTGAATGGCCACCTGTAAAATCCTTATTGCAACTATCTCTCTTGCTAATATATAGAACTCTTTTTTTTTTTTTTTTTTGAGACAGGGTCTTGCTTTTGTAGTTCAGGCTGGTCCTGAACTCACTATGTAGCCCAGGCGAGCCTCGAACTCACAGCAATCCTCCTGCCTCTGCCTCCCAAGTGCTAGGTTTAAGGCTGAACCCTACACCCGGCATTGTTGTATGTGGTTACTGGGGATTGAACTTGGGACTTTATACTTGCAAGGCAAATGCCAGAACCACTGCTCTAAATCCCTGAACCAAAATATAGAACTCTTAAGAAATAGCTACCTCCTGGATAGTCTTCCTGGTATAATTGACCCTTAGGCCTCGAGTTTATTATGGCCCTTAGGTAATCTCGGTTCTAGAACAGTAGGAAAGATACTTGAACAGAATACTCATATCACAACCACTGTAGTCCAGTGGGTCTTTTTGGCAGGGGCTTTCTTTGTTCTTCTAGTGGGCTTCAATTTTTGTGGAAGACACTTGACAGCACCCTCTTCTTGCTGGTCAGCATTGCTCTGTTTTCTGGAACTCTGCCTTAATGGTCCTGAGGAGCTGTGCTGCTTAGATTGGGATCCCTGCATGGCCAAAGCATCTGCTGGAGCCTGAGGTAGAATTGCTGGGCCTCCTCCCTGCACCAGGGCCCCGTGAGGCCTGCCGGGCCCACTAATGTGCAGTCAGGGCAGCGTTCAGGCCTCTGCTAATGTCCCAGTTGAACTGCTGGTCCTACTCACTGCAATACGAACTGGGAGGAAGTTATCCAGCCTCCTCTCCATGTGATGGGCCTGTGAGAACTGCTGTGCCATGCTGTGCGGAGGTCAAGGAGAGCCACTGGGCCCCTGTGAATGCCCCAGCCAGCTGCTGGCCCTTATCACTATGCAGCAATTGTGGTGTAGTAGCTGGTCCTTGTCCTTAGGTGATGGCCCCACAAGAAATCTGGACCCACCCTTGTGTGGAGATCAGAATCCCTGGGCCTCTGCATATGTCACCTATTTTGACATAACTTAAACCCTAAATGAATCTGTTCATTAATATCAAAGTCTGATCACATCCAAAACACATGTGGAATTACTCACTACATGTAACACTAATTTATTGGCTCATATTCAGATCATATTCTACTCAACTCATTCTATTCAAGTATGCCATTTTGACAATAAAATGCAGAAGATTCTTTTTGGAGACCCACAGATGGACCTATATCTGAGTACATGCCTATAGGCAGTTTCAATGAAAAAATATTAAAAATGTATAGACACTTTGTATCTACTTTATAAAATACTTAGCAACCACCTCTAATTTAGAAATGTATAGAATTTAACAATAATTGGAATTGAAGAAAATCTTTTTAGTAGTATAAAGCAGAATCTACATATAGATTGGATCATGAAAAGAGGGGTGTCTCTCATCCCACTCTTTACAGTAAGATACAGACATTTCTGAGGAATACAAGTTCATGTGACTCTTGGCACATGGCTCCCAGGTGAAGCATGAAGGGTCTGATCTTTGATTTCCCTCATCCTTTGGATAACTTTCATTCTCTGTTCAGATGCCCAGTTCTAACCTTCTTGCTTAGAGTGGGCTTTTATGGAGTCTGCTGTTGGTTTCCTTCCTCAGAGGTGTGCACTCGGCCCCATGTTCAGGCAAGCTCTGAGGCTGACGGAGCGATCATCATCTTCAAAACTGCTAGTTGCCTATCCTGAGAAGAGAGATATCCAGAAGATGTCTCATCAGCAATGGAACCCCAACTTAGAAATGATATAGGTTATATCTTCTCACACGATTTGTTGTTTAAAGCCGGTCATGCACAAGGCTATTGTGAATCAGGAAAAGAGTGGTAAATGTTCTGTGAGTAGTTTGTGTGTCTATCACAATAATCCTAGTTAGAAAGAGACATAGAAATTAGGAAAGAAATAAGAGGCACAAAGGAAGTGTTATTATGTCCCCAGGTAGGGAGCAAGAATGCTGTGACTTAGTAATGTAAACTTACTTCTATTGGGTTAAGACGTAGCTTCAGGAAGACATTTCATGTGAAGTAACTTTAGAGCAGGATTTTAAAGTGGAACATGTTTTCTGAAATGTTTCTTAGTGTCCAAAGAGAAAGAAGAAATACTCTGGGAAGGGAGGCAAGAGAATCACAAGTTCAAGGTCAGCCTGAGCAACTTGAGCAAGATAGACCCTGGCTCAAAATACAAAATAAATTTTTTAAAAGAGCCAGAGATATACCTCAGTGCAAAGGTCCCACATTCAACCACTAGTACTAAAAGAAAAAAGCGAGCATAGAAATACTATTTTTACTCATCAGTCACTGTCTTACTCCTGATATTAGGAATTTAAAAAGATCATCCAAATATTAAGTCACCAAGTCAGAGGATATTTTGAATGCATTTGAGAATGGCAGAGCTATCTGTTCTTGAATAAGTGCCTGCCCAACCCCCATCCTCTGTAAGAGCTCTTAGTATGTGTGTGTGCACTTCCGTGAGAGAAAAATCAATATCTTCTTGGATGGATGGAAATTGAGCTATGTCAAGCTCAACATGAGTTGTCCGATAGTATCTTCCTGCTAGGAATCTAATACATTGATCAAATTTCCCTAGCAGAGCATCATTTGCCAGACAGGTAAATGGTAGAAATGTTGGCTATACATTTTTCAGAAATGTTTCTTTTACCCACCCCACCCCCCAAAAAATCAAAGCTTGAGATCTCAATGCAGAGCACTGCTTTTTCAGATGAGTGTCACAATCTCCTTGCAATTTCTGGCAAAGGTCACGAACACCATACTCTCCTGTCCCTGTGGCTCACCTTAGAGAGGGTGAGAAATGATTTTCTCAGTTGGAACACTCCTGTCCAACACAGGAATCCTCTTCTCTTCTCTCTCCCTCCTCCAGCCAAAGCAATATTCCCCTCTCCCCCGTAGTTAACAGAACCAACTGCGTGGGTGGCTATTTGGCCAAAGCTCTGCGCAGCAACAGAAATTGTACCTTTGTGTTGTGCACATGCAGCTTTGACTGGTAGTTAATAACTTTCATTATGATTGTGGTTATTAAAATGTCAGGATGATGATGGAAAAGAGGCGGAGGGCTCTCTGCCTTGGCTCCTTTAAATGTGCTTGTTCCTAGCTTAGAATAATGACACACAAGCACAGGGCATTGACTGATACCGTGCCTCATTGATGAGCCTGCCTTTGGCTGCTAAAGAGGAAGAGACTCAGCAAAGCAGGGGGAGGATGGGCTTGTATTTTTAAATAAACTGCCTTGTGATGCAGAAGGCCAGTGAGATATTGAACCCTAGATATGTGGAAAATTACTCACATACTTTATTTTTTCCCCTCTTAATGACTCTAATAATCCAAAGGAAAATTATTCCATTTGAATGATTCATCTAAAACATGTTTTTTTTTTTCTTCAATTGCATCTTGAGCAAGGAAGAATCTTTTCAGAGAAAATAATTTATTTTCTAAAATTCTGACAGGTCCACAGAAGTAACAGTCAATTGAGTCCAAATAAAGAACTATGCTATTTTTAACAGCTTTGAGATTTTTTAGCAGAACCCAGACCAGGTTTTGTTAGAGAAAAGAATAGGTTTATAATTTTTTTCTTCATATTTTAAAGTGTGATAATCAAAATCATACCTAAAAAAAGAAATAACAATGTTTATGAAAATATGATGAAAGAGTTAAGAGAGAGAAGAAGAAGGGTAATATTGAAAACTAACTGTTCTGGAATTAGAAGTAGACTTTTGTTACTTCATTTCAATTATTTCACAGTGTTAGAAAAGATCACACACCTTGTGACCATGTTTCCCGTCCCTGTCATTGTGGCACTCCAGGGCTGGACAAGGGTGCAGGTCGGTGACAGAGCGCTCCCCTCACATGCACGAGGCCCTCGGTTCCATCTACAGTGCCACTAAAATAATTAAATAAGTAAATACAGTAAAGAGATTCTATTCTCTGAAAAGGAAAAGCTACTACCCAAATGAAATTTTGTCATTTAACTATGTCAGAAACATAATTCAGATTCTTCATATTTTTACAGTTTTCAAACCTGTCGGGGTTATTACTTTAATAAGTGTGCATTTTCGCCAGAAATACTGCCTGCATTATCGTCCTTGTTTTACTGATGAAATCACAGGGCTAAGATGATGCAGCAATGCAATCATCAAATGGAAACATTCTTCCTGAATATTGAATTTATTATGACCTAGGCCTATTTAGGCCACACTTTTAGACCATACTTAGAACTATATTTTTTACTTTTCACCTTCACTATTTTTTTCTTTTCTCTGACACTGAGAAAGTTTTGTTTGATGTATCACTTTTTAAAACCTTCCTTCTGAGGGAGTAACAAATGAAAACTTTGTTTGCTTTGGAGCAAAAATAGATATTATACTGTACTTTTTTTTTTTTTTTTTTTTTGATTTTTTGAGACAGGGTCTCACTTTGTGGTTCAGGCTGGCCCTGAGCTCAGCTTCCGACTCACATCACAATCCTCCTGCCTCTGCCTCCCGAGTGCTGGGATTACAGGCGTGAGCCACCACGCCCGGCACTGTGGCATGTAGTACTGGTTGCTGCTGGGTGTGGGTCTCCACACCCA
>PVIR01026534.1:0-23812 GCA_004026965.1 Petromus typicus | reverse complement strand
TTATTAAGTAAGGCGTCTTCACCCAGATGCGCACATGAAACAAAGCCACGCAGTCAGTCAACACATCACCCACAGGCTCGCAGGGGCTCACCCGACATCGAGACCCCCAAGCCCAAGTGTTATAGACCAGACCCCAATGCTGGAGCATGGGAGTCCCTGGCAGGTGCTCCATCCCAGGACGCACCCTCGGGGGCTGTGGGACCAGATCCCCTCCTCCCTGTGCCTCCTGGACATAGATGAGCAGGTGGTTCCACCACGTGCCCCTTGCCACCGTCTCCCTGGACCCTCTAGAGTCTCAAAAATGTGGGCCGCTAGATCAACGCCTGGCACCAATAAATCCAGGAGATGCTGGACTTACTGTGCAAGGTGCTCTGGTCCAGTGACGTGAGCTGACTGACACACTGACTCACTCAGTGGCCATGTAACCTTGTAGAATATATCTACTGCAATAACTAAGCTAATATCAACACGGCAGTAACAATCACAATGTTATCTAATATAACCTAGCCACTACCATTTGCAAATTCCATGGGGAAGAGGACAACAAAAAATTGTAAACTAAAGAACTAAGATTATGAGGGCAACTTTCCAGACTCACCTAGACCTGCGCCCACTGGTAGAATCATGTTAATGTGCAGCATTTTATAGTTTCAAAATTCAGTTTTCATTAAATCACATCTGTTTTAACAGCAATTTCATCTTCTGAGATCATTATTACTCTACAACATGAAGCAAACGTAGCATGTACTAAGCAGTTTGCTCTAAGAAGTACTTACACAAAATCACATCGTGTAACACTCAGAACAACCGTCGGTACTCACAAAGCCAGCACACACAGAAATGGCCCGTGGAGGAAGTACACACCAGGACAATCTCTCACTGGCTTCCACACATCAAACCACCTCATTTTAAACATGAGGGGAATAAAGTGGACCCAGAGAAAAGAGAAAAGCTTGCACTTTCATTAAACATTATTTGTAATGTGCCCATAAACATCAAGACAGTGAGAAGCAGTTTTATTTCTTATTCACTGAGTAAATACTTCACTCTTTTGTTCCACCTTCTGTTGCCAGTCTTTCCTGTTAAACGGTATTTCCCAGCAAGTTTCATAGTGCTTCTGCAGCAGAGATACTTAGTTGACTAAGCTTGGGAACCACACACCCTCCCCTCTCCTGCCTTAGGAAGCACAATAGCATAGAAAACCAAGGACAGAAAACTGTTTTCAATTGAATCCTGACTCAAAAATAACTCCTGCCCAACACAGTCTTTTTCAAGAAACGCGGTAAAAAAAATTTATAAAACAAGTGAGGAAGGAAGAAATAAAAGTCAGCCCCGCGACACAGGGGGACAGCGAGCGGAGTGAGCTCTGGACCCACAGCCTGGGTCAAGCCCAGACCTTTCTCAGAACTGAACAGCCGGGTCCCAGCTCCCTGCCTGTTCCATCTGCAGATGACAACATCAGGAGCTCTGAGCCTTCACAAGCTCAGACTTGAACTGGGAACAGTGGCACCCAGTAGGTGGGCCCAAATGGGCTCTTCATCACGCAGTTCATCAAGTTCGTCAAAGTTTTGCACACTTAATCTTCACAATTTTTGTCCCCTAGGCTGTACAAAACACAACAATCTGAACATTTTCAAGCTTCAGATTTGAGGGGCAGGTGCTGGGGATTGAACCTGGGGTGCTCTGGCACTGAACTAAATCCTCATCTCTTCTATTTTTTGTTACAAGACTGTGGTTGGCCGAGGATTTAGCTCACGGGGTACTGCACCTATGTCAGAAACACAAGGGCCCAAGTTTGATCCCCAGTACTGCCAGCACTTGAGAGGAAGAGCCAGGAGGATTGCTGTGAGTCTGAGGCCAGCCTGGGCTACACAGTGAGTTCAGGGCCAGTCTGAACTACAAAGCAAGACCCTGTCTCACAAAACTGAAAATTAAAAACAAAAATCAAAAAACAAAACCCCACAAAGACTGGGCTCACTGAGTCACTGACTTGCCAGAGTGGGTCGAACTTGCCATCTCTTCTGCTTCAGCCTCTCAGACTCCTAGGGTCCTGAGACCCACCATCTCATGAGGCAAGATTTTCAGAATGTACTGAACCCAACTATTAAACACACTCAATAAACATGCTACTTTGTGTCTCCTCGGTAAACTCATTCCCACCCTGTGAGCCATCCTCCTTAGCATGATGAACATCCCACTTGGACTCAGAGAACACACCTCCTACCTCCGCACAGTCCTAAGTCGCTCTGCCAGGACAGAGGGGAACTCTGAGGGAAAGAGGTGGAGCAGTAAGTATCAGAGACCTGACCACGTTTCTTCATGGCCTTCTGCCAGAGGAGGAACTTGCTGCCACAGACGGACAGACGGACAGATGGCACATTCAGCCACCTCACATCTCCACCAGGAGGCAACACCACCCACCAGCGCTTCCTCCCCATTTCTGCAGGGTGAGGCCCCTCCTGGCAGGCCAGCTGCTTCTGTTCCACGGCCCCGCCGAGGCCTGGCCTCCAGCTCGCTCCCCACCACGCTGGTGGTACCTGATGTCTCAGACCCGAGACACGTGCAGACATCTGAGTCTGTGCACAGGTGGGAAGAATGAGCCCTGGCTGCCTCCTCGGCGAGCACGGAGGAGAAAGAGCGCCTCGCACGTGCTGACGCGCTGCAGGGGAAGTAACAACACCTGAGGCGAAGCTGTTCCCCCGAGAAGCCGCGAGCGGGAGGGAGGCAGGTGAGTCCGGGAACTGATTGCTGGGCCCTTGTCCGGGTGAATGAAGCCCAGGCGCGCCGGGCACTGGGGCTCTGTGTCGGAGGTGATCGCGCCCCGAGATCTGAACCTATTTCTTCACTCTGTTTTTCATCTTTGTCACCGTTGGTCAGGTCTGGACTCAGCTCACAGGCTGACTCCTACGTTAGTTTGTGGTTCCTCAGCTTCCAGTAGCCTCCCCTCAGCTCCACCCACTCTGATTTCCATGGCCACCACTCAGATGCGCGTTTTCAGTACCTGTGCTATCTGTCCAGCATGGGGGCTGCTGCCACGTGACCACGGAATTCTAGAAATGCAGCTGGTCAAGCTTGAAATTCTAGGATCCATACCTTGGATTTGGAGACATGACATGAAAAGAACAACACAGAATGTCTCAGGTTCTTGTGCAAATTATATAGTGAAATTACATTTGTGGGCGTGTTTATTACGTAAAATTTAGATTTTAGCTGCTTCATTTTTAACTTTTTCAGTGAGTTTTAGAAAACATAAAAGTACCTGCACAGCTTGTATTCTATTTCTTCCAGTCAGCTCTCACATAGCCTTGTATTCTGACATTAGTGTGGTACAAACACTTCAGCCTCCAAACTACTCCTAGAGTATCAGTGTAATAAGGAAATAAAAAAATAAGAAACCAAATGTGTAAAAAGGTAAACTCCAATGGATTTGGTCAACACATTTAAAAAGTTATAGCTATGTAGTCTCATAAAGCCCAGACCCACCAAAGATGTTACAAGCAGCTCCCTGCAACAGTAATTTTAAATCTTCTGAAAAACTTCTCTTCTCCCCAGGACTGGGACTAAATCCAGGGCCTTCCCACTGAGCAACACATCCAGCCCTTTTTTATTTTGAGACTGACCAAGTTGCCCATGCTAGCCTCAAACTTGCAATCCTCTTGCCTCCACATCCCAGAGCACTGGGACTGTAGGCATGAACCATCATGGCCAGCTAGAAAAATGTATCCTGTAAAGACAAGAACATCCTGGTACTCTGCCTGGCTACAAATACCTGAGTGATACCTGTCACAGTTCCACCAGGTATTCAACGTAGTGAATATTCAATGTGAAGGAGAAGAGTGAGACAGAGTATGTAAAATAACTGCTTTTTAAATAATGAACTGAATAAATCAAATCTGGAAGAAATGAGAGAACAAAGGTTAAAGATAACTTGCTAATTTATGACCCAGCTTCCACTATATCAAAATAAAATCAACAAGTATGACACTCCTATACTCTACAACTCAGAACAGATTGGAATAAGTGAAATAATATGAATATAAGAATATCCAAACACACACCACCGAGAAGGCAGATCATCACAGCACAGCACTGCACTGCTCAGCATGGACCAAATACATGTACCTACAGGCACAGTCCCCGACAGACACTGTGGAGGGAAAGGCAAGTTGGAGGGTAAACGAGAGGTAACAGCATTCTGATGCACGTTAGCAATGCAATGGTTCAGCAATCGTTTACAGAGGCGACAGGCGTGGAGCAAAGACTGAAACAAGGCTGGCCCGAAACCCACTCATCTTTCAACAGTGGGTAGGCCTTGGAAAAGAGAGGAAGATGCCCAAGGAGGGAATCTTGTCCAATGGTTCTCCTCGTCAGTCCATTTCTGGACTGTACTCTGTTCCCAGAGCCACATGCAACCAGGGCCATATTCTTGCCTCCTACCAGAAGATGCTGCTCATGAAAATACATGCCCAAGTCGCCATGGCAACAGACTGTCAAAAGGGAGGCATTCGTTCAAAGTCAGTTAAACACTTCTCCAGAGAGCCGTGCCCTTTCGGAAGGACAACAGAAGCACATCTCCCAGCAAACATCAACCGGAAGCAACTGTGCAGCACAGATCCGCTGCGCCAGAGCTGCACATCTTTCCCTTCAGCTGCTTAGGGAAAGTACACCGGACCCAGCCTCTTTATTCATCAATGAGTTGGGGGCCCATGGGAGAATTCTGTGCTGGAAAATACAGTCTCTGAGAGTGCACCTGAGAGCTAAGAAAACAGTGAGCATGTGCTTTATATCCTCCTCGCTCTTCCTGGTTCTCATGGGGTGAGAACATCTCTAGGACCCAAGGAAAGAGTAAGATCCAAAGCAAGGGTGGAGTCCTGACTCAGGTCTGACCCCCTATTTAGCATTCTGGGGCCCTGGGTTCCATTCCCAGCACCAAAGCAAAAGAACTAACCAAAGCGCAGAAAAATGCCAACATTTTTCACCAGCTAAATTAGAGCAAATGAACACTCACTGCAGGAAGAAGAAACTCTAAAGTACTCAAGGGGTATTTTTTTTTTACATTTTAAACAGTCATCAGCAGGGTGTGGCAGCACACACCTGTAATCCCAGTGCTTGGGGAGGCTGACTCCGTGGATCACAAGTTTGAGCTGAGCCTGGGCAATTTAATGAGACCTTGTCTCAAAACATTTAAAAGGGCTAGAGATGTATCTCAGTGAGAAGGTTCCATTGTGAGCATTAGGTTAATTAATTAGACAGGTTTTTTGTTTTTGTTTTTTGAGACAAGGTCTCACTTTTGTAGTTCAGGCTGGCCCTGAGTTCACCATGCAGCCCAGACAAGCCTCAAACTCACAGCAATCCTCCTATCTCTCTGCCTCCCAAGTGCTGGGATTACAGGCATGAGTTACTACACTCAGCCAGGTATTTATTTTATTTAGAGAAGCTCAATTCACATATTACATTTGTTCTCCTTGATTACCTTGAGGTGTCTCACACAGTGCCTAAGGGAACCAGGGCCCAGAACCCAGCACCAGCCCCACCCACCACAGGCCACCCACCCAGCCCTGCCAGGGCCAGAAACCCAGAGCCTCTTTCCAGGGAAGGAAAGCACGTTTGTCCCATAACAGAGGTGAGAGCTTCACACATGGCTGGTGCTCAGAACCAATTCAGTTTGCATTTTTTGTTTGGTTTTGTTTGTGTGCTTTTTTCTGAGATAGGGTCTCATTGTACATACAGCCCAATCTGGCTTTAAACTAATGGTGATTCTCCTGCCTTAGCCTCCCAATTCCTGGGATTACAGGCATGCAACACGATGCTTAGCCCCCAGTGCAATAAATATTTCCTATTACAATACTGCTACTTATAAACCATGAGATTTTTTTAAACTAATTGTTTTCTATGAAATATTGAAAACAAAAAAGACTTTTTATAGAATATGTTTCAAATGATCATTTTATTACCAATAAATTTTACCTGTTCATGCCCAAACACTTTTTTTTTTAATAAAACAAGAAGTGGGCCGGGGATTTAGCTCAGTGGTTCTGGCGCCTGTCTTGCAAGCACAAGGACCTGGGTTCAATCCCCAGTAACCACACACAATACTGGGTGTGGAGACTCACACCCAGCAGCAATCAGTACCACATACCACTGTGTCGGGCGTGGTGGCTCATGCCTGTAATCCCAGCACTCGGGAGGCAGAGGCAGCAGGACTGCTGTGATCTGAGTTTGAGGCTGAGCTTAGGGCCAGCCTGGACAACAAAGCAAGACCCTATCTCAAAAAAAAAAAAAAAAAAAAAACAAGAAGTATTCTGGTAAACTACCCCTTCCCCCACAACAGCTGTTGTGTGAAACTGACTCATGAAATGTAGACACAGAACTGAAACATCTGATCATCTGGTCCCACTGACTTGCCAATGTATCAGTGGGCTTTTTCCATTGCATAATTTATTTTCAAATCTCCAAATAACCTGCTCATTGGTTTTGTCAGAAATCAACTGAAATTTATTATATATGAAAAAACCGTTCCTCATTTGTCAAAGTGAGAAATCCATTAATTTCTGACTGCACCAAAAACAGGGAATCAAAGCAACATTTCACCAGGACTGCATGTCCTAAGTGGAACCGAGCTGCCTTCTTCAGCCTGAGGAGTGCTCTCTAGAGAGGACTGCTAGGGCAGCCAGTCTGGTCACCCACACATAGGCGGCATGGACCTGCACATGTGACTCGGCAGCACCAGCAGTCACACTCGCCTCTGCACAGGACCAGAGTCCACTGTGGGCGGAGCCCACCCCTCTATCTCACACTGGGCGTCTCCAACTGACATGAAGTCAGGCTGCATAAAATGTTCTTTAATACTGGCCAGTAAACATAGGAAAAGATGTTCAACTTCACTCAGAACCAAGAATATATTATCAGAATACTATAACTCAACTTTTCACTTGTCAGAATGGCCAAATAAAATTTTAATGCAAATTCACTGCTGGCCTGAATCTTACACTATTAGAAACAGCCACCGGCACAGCCTTTTCCGTGAGCCATCTCACACTGTGAAAACTCCCTCTCTCCACCCCGCAGAATCCAGCCTACACAGAGACTTACAAAAGCACCTGTAACACACAGCCACAGTGACCCTCAGAGCAACCCTTCCTGCCCAGCACCCGCGCACTGGGACTGAGGTAAACAGGGCTGCACAGGGAGTTGGCGACCACAAATACCTCCCCAGCAGAATGCTGCAGCCTCTATTCAGGTCACAGAAATACTGAAAAGGCAAGAACAGTGGGTACAGACTGATTCTGTTTATGTCAATTAATAAAAATATCTAAATGTGTTAGTAATATAATGAAGGCTTCTCTTCAACAGTCATTACAAACTTTGGAATGGGGGGTATAGAAAGGGAGACTTTCTTTTATTGATATTGTTTTAACACTCGGGTTTGAGAATGTTTTTATTGATAATTTCCCATCCATACTTACACACAGGTGATGCCTTCACGGCCCAGACTCAATCTCAACACTTCCCAGGCCTCACAGACCTCAGGCGGCACCACCCGCGCTCCACTCTCCGCACCCAGCCCAAGAGACACCCTGTCACCACTCTGCCCTTGCTTTCTACCTCACCTACTGAAAAGCTGTCCCGAGAACCTTTCCACATAATTACAAGAAGCTTCTATGTGTCGCCATGTGCCCCGCTCTCCTCTCCCAGGCTGCAGCAAATCTGGACTTTCAGATAGCTTCAGCAACTGGAACGGTCACCACGCAACTTAACACTTGACAGTTACAAAAAGACAGCCCGAAGCTATTTTCAACAGTGATATTATTAGAATTAATGTGCAGCTTCCAGTAATTGTTTTTTTTAAAAGAAACATAACTTGAGATTTATTGGATGTTTAATCTGCTTTAACACTACGTGTCATTTTCCCATCTTATACATGTAAATGCAAAAACACTGACTATATTAAAATTACTCAAACTATGCTAAACTATATTAAGACTATCTCTATCTACAATGAAAAGCTATCTCCTAACAGTGTGAAGTCTTGAGAGCATTCAGACTAAGCATGACAATGCAGGGGTGAGATCAAACAACTACATTAGCTTTTGAACCTCTAGAAGATAATTTATCATCACAATCAAAGAGAGGACCGAAGCTACTCCACTAAATCTGACATTCCTACAAAGGGACTCACAACGGTGGTGACACATTAGTCAACTAGGGTTCCACGAGTCCACATTTCCCTTTCAGAAACTATCTCAGCACCAGTTCCTGGTTACTGGTTTTCCTTCTTCCTATTCAATGACTCCACCCCTATTCAAACAAAACCAATAACCTGAAGGAATATATTTTTAGCACAAGTATCCAGTGAGGTATTTTCTATTTAATCAACAGGATGCAATGTTTCTTAATGTCTGACAAAACCTGCCTGCTTTGTTCACTGTCCAATAGCTAATAAGGGAAAACTTTTAATAATTCTTATCTACCAAAAGACAGAATTAATTTTTAGTTTCATATCCCCAGGACTTAAAAGTGCCAAAGTAACCTTTCAGGAAAAATCCTAAAAGTATTCCATGCATTTTTTTTTAATTCCATGTATTTTGGGCAGTACAGGAAATGTTGCTCAGGACAGCTAGACTGTTTTGCTAACTGCGCATTCAGTGTGTTTTCCCCAAACTTGAGCCTTACAGAACCATACCTGAGAGGAGGCTCAGGGAACAAAGCAACAGCCCTTCCATCGACCGCACCTCGCCACCCCTCCCATGCTGCCCACGAGCCCTGCAGGCAGAGCCCTCCCTCGCTGGGCTGAGCTCCTCAGGGGTCCCAGGGCCCCCAGCACCAGCACCTGGTGCTGAGGACACCTGCCGAGTTACAGAGTGTGGGACAGCACCTCCTAGACCTCTTCACCGCTTTGACTCAGCATAGTCACTTGCTCACTGAAACATCACTTAGCCAGATGCACCAAATGCCAGAGACGCAAAGTCACAGGAAATGTGCCATGTTCTTCTGCCCACCCCATTCTGATTCACTGTCGGTCTGAAACCTTCCTCGTGTGGTAATTACGTGGGTATTCTCTCAGTGCGTGTAATCTAAGTCCTACACAGGGGATGGTGAAGAGGCTTATCCTGTTATGGTGGTTTAAATGGTCTCAGAAAACAGTTTTATGTACCAGTGTGATAAGCAAACTGACTGTGATATCCATGCCTTGAAATAATCACACTCCCTGTCCTAATCCTTTCAGTCAACCATACTCAAAATATAAAAGCAAAGTTTTGTATTAATCATTTTTTAAAAAATCACTTTAGTTCCACTCCTTTGTATGAACCTTCCCACTTCCCAGACAGGAAGCCAACTAACCCACCACAAGAAAAGCCACTTTACACTCAGCAGTACAGCCAAAGCTATCTAACTAGAGACTGAGCAGAGCGGGATTCTGACAAGGGCTGGCTCACGTCCTACAGCACAAAACTACCCCAGCCCTCCTACAACCTGCCTGGAGGTCAAAACTGAGAGGGAGTACACTCAAGGTGGCAGTGACACCAATAACCAAACTAACAGCATCCGTAACTTTCACTAGGTGACTCGGAGACACTTCCACATGAACTCTGCTCCTCTTCACTGCCTGTCAAGCAGAGAGTGCTGTGTTGGCCCCACAGATGCTCTGCACACATGTCCTCACTTCATGCGAGTGTGGGTGGGCAGACACTCACCCAGCCGGCTCCTCCAATCCAGACCTAGGCTCCTTCCAGCTGTGCAGATGGCACAAAACAGACTGCAACACAGTCTCTGTGAAGCTGGCTCCTACTCCGCTCTCCCCAGAGAAAGCTTGTGCTCAAACTGAAGGACCAGGCTGCTCTATGTGGAAAAATTAAAGCATATTCATAACACTACACAATTAGTAATCTGAAGTGTACTAAAGTCGATTGTACATGAAAATGCTAAGCAAATTAATGATGGAATTAAATCTCTATGTGGGAACATCTACCCTAGTTAAGAATTCAACAACTCCAACACAGTAGGTGATTGCTAATTACAAATGAACATTTTAATTCATTAAAACAATTCTATCAGGATAAAGAAAAAAACTTTAAATTAACATTATTCATTTTGATACAAGTATAAGTCACATTAATTTTTCAAAACATTCTACAATACAATCATTTCAGAAATATAAACTGCCCTTCCTGTAAAGTCTCTGCAGTTTATTTGCATTTATTTTTCACAAACTGCTTTCCTAGAATGGTGTCTCAAGCATAACACCTAAAACATTATATTCTTTGTTCTCTTTCACACATAAGAAAAATGCAAAGCAACTCCAATGTTTAAAGATGACACTGTCTATCATGGGCCAGGTGTGGTGGCACACACCTGTAATCCCAGCACTCTGAAAAGCGGAGGCAAGAGGATTTTGAGTTTAAGCCCAAACAGGACAACTTTGCAAGACTCTGGCTCAAAATTTTAAAATTGGGGGTTATGCCTCAGGCAAAGGCCCTGGGTTCAACCGCCAGGATTATCCCCCAAGAGCCACCATGTAAGTACTGCCCACTGCTGTTACCTGAACTTCCTTAGTGATACCTAACCCTCGTGTGACTGAATTTGGACATGAGGGCCTCGAGGGGAATTAAGGTTAGAGGGATGATGAGGACAGGACATCAGGACAAGGCCTTGGGTCCACATGACACGGACAGCAACTCCGGGCCCCTTGCTCTCACACCCACCCTACCCTGCACAGAGCAAAGGCTGAGAGCTCACAGTAGGTGAGGCAAGAGCTGAAACCCAGCCGCACCAGAAAATGAACTGGCCAGGACTTCTATTTCTTCACAGTTCTGGGTGAGAAAAGAAACCATAAGCCACTGAGCCTAAGGAGTTTTGTAATGGCAGTCCCTCTACAGAGAGCTTTTTAAGCCAAGGGAAGTTCCTGAACAGCCATTCAAGTAACATCTGCAAATTATTTCTAAGTCTAATAAACAGAGTCAAAACATATTCACTACCAAACCTTCACTTTTTCTGATCACAGATAACCTATGATGTGTATAAATTTAACTTTGTACACAGTGTACCAAGTATCAGAAGCCAGCAGCCAGGAAGGACAAGAAGCCCACGTCAGAGCCAGTACTTCTCGGTGAAGACAGGAGGACAGAGGCCTCCCAAAGCACCAGCTCTCCTCTTCTTGCCCCGCCTACTGTCCCCCAACTTCACACAGCACTGCTCAGGCACAAGTACCAGACTGCTCGAGACTTGAAGTACTAATTACTTATGGTAAGTCACCCATTTGAAACGCACCCTCCAACACCCGGCAGGCAGCACTGAGATCTGACTCGGAACCTGCTCCAGCAGGTCATCACCGAGCAGCCCAAGTGTTGTGCACTGTGCCAGGTCCTCACTCGTTCTGAGAAGACTACAGCTTCCAGCGGTGGCCACAGATGGGCACGCAAGCTCTCCTGTTCTAACCGCATTCGCACCCTCCTGACCAGCCTGACCAGCCCCGCCGACCGCCCTGCACAGGACCAGCATCCACCGTGCACAGGCTCCAAGGTCCCAAGTCCTCTCCCACACCACACCTAGGGCACAGCCTGCTGCCTCTGAGGCTGCACTCCTTCTAAGCCACGGCTCGGTCCAGTGCGGGGCCAAGACACTTCTACTCAGCCTGCCCACCTGTCCCCGACACTGCCTCTTCCACAGCGCTCTGCACCATGCCCGAGCCTCCCTTCAGAGGCCCCGCTCCACACATCCCTCAATGGGGTGGCATCACGGCACGTGGGCACTGGCATGTTAGGCTACGTTCCCAAGATGGCTGAATATTTACTGCTGTCTGCTAAGGTACAGGTATTCTGGCAGTGGCATTCACTGTAAAAGGCAAAAAAAATTTATGTTCTGAACTCCTTTATAACCCAAAGTCCCCAGGCCAGCAGCCCCTGACCATTTGCTTGTTTGTTGTGGTGAGGAGCCACGCTGCTGCTGTGCTGTGTTCTGAGAGGAAACCCAGGGAGGGCCGGGAGCAGCCGCACACTCCTGCCCCTGCGCGACACCCGGCGCTGAGGCCTCCGTGTGCACGTGTGTGACAGGGGCTGTGTCCCTGACTGTCAGCAGGACTGTGCAACACAAGGGAATCCTTCAGCACTGAGCAATATTTCCTGGGAACTTAATGACAAAAACTATGGTAGAATCTGAGAAATATGTAGTTTTTAACAGTTTTTAGAACACAATCCATTGATTTTATATTTAGAAAGGTACAACTTGCAATATTCATGTGAGTTAAATCCAAATTAAAAACAAATAGATTTGTAATTTAACCAAAATATTAGACAGACTAATAATTCTGCAGAAAATAAAAATTATTTTGCAGAATTGCCAAGTTAAAAAGTGCCACTCAAACTAGAAAAATATATCCATGTGGAATATATGAAGAATGCTCACAATTCAAGGTATCTCAGATTCAATTCTGAAGTGGTGAGACTTTAGTAAGAAATCACTCCTTGCCAAAAGAGGCCTGTAGCTTAGTGTTAGCAGCAGTATCCAAGCATCCACCTCTTCCTTTTGACAAATGTACCCTAACATGCTGCCAATAGGAATGGCAGCATTCAGAAACTGCACAATCCTCCAACTTTCCTGTAAATCTAGATTTATATCAAAACAGAAAAGAGGACAACAGTATTTTAAAACACATTTGCCAAAGAGAGGTACCTGGAAGTAAACATATGAAATGTTCTAGCTGCCACTTGTCAAGTGCGATTTCCTTTCCATCCTTAGGCGCAGGCCCAACACGCTGCACTGCACCAGGACAGCTCTCCCCACTCCCACTGACCATTCGTCTTCATCACTGAGAAAACACAAACTCGGGCACACATTTGTAACCGCACTGTTCATAAAAACAGAAACAACCCAGGTGAACATCAGTGAAAGAGCAGCTAAGCAAACTGCAGAGGACTTATGCACTGGAGTCCGTGTGGCCATGAAAGAACGAACTGCTCAAAAGGTACAGGGTTGTCTTTCTGCAGTGATGAAAATGTTCTAAAATCGGGCGAAGGCTGCACATGTCTGTGAATATACTAAATATCACTAATTACATGCTTAAAGGTGGGGACTTAATAACATTTTATTTCTGTGAATTATATCTGAATAAAAACAATCAGTTACCATTAAATACCTTAAACGGCGTAAAAATAAAATCTAAGTGCTAACTAAAATGCAAAACAACTTGAATTTCTGTTATTGATAATGGCAATACAATATAGTACAGCCACTTTGGAAAAGTGTCTGCAAGTTTCTCACACAGTTAAAAATATATCCACCATATATATATCCTAACAACTCAACACTTAGGTCTGTATCAAGAAAAATAAAAGTATATATCAACACAAATACACGTATGTGAATGTTCACAGCTGCTTCATTCCTAACTGTCAAAAACTGGAAGCAATCCACACACCACCAATGGAAGAAAGAATAAGCACATTTCAGTTCATCCATACAAGGAGGGACTGACTACTAGTAACCAGTAAAAAGAAATAAACTATCAACAAAAGCTCCAGCTTGGCTGATCCTCACAATTACTATGCTTGGTGGAAACTGAAACACAGAGAAGACCACACTCTCTATGACTCTATGACTATATGGCAGCCTGACAGCAGCAAAGCTACAGCAAGAGAAGGCAGGTCAGGGCTTGTCAGAGACACGCTGGGCAGTAAGGGTCAGCTACACCGGGAACAAGAGAACTTTTCAGGCTGATGGAAAATCTCTGTGCTCATAGTTCTTATATGATTCTGCACGTAAAACTCAAAAGTCTATACTTAGACAAGACCAGGTGCGTTCAGGGTGGTATGGTCACTGACACCTAAGTTTACACTCTAAAAGGCAGAGGGAGCCAGCACTGAAAAAAAAAAAAAATTTAAACTGAACCTCACCATATAAAATTTTATCTAACTCTGCAAAAACTGCATTTAGCTTAATACTATGATAAAAGAAAAAACATTTTAGGAGAATGCTGATAACTGCTACAAACTGCTAATCCATTAATGAGCCGAACTGGAAACGCGAATCCCTTTGGCCCACCAGATTTCACCAGGAGACATGCTGGAAAAACAGTAGCACTTTCCCCTGTACAAATTAAACAGACATGCACACCTGAACAAGGAAACTCTTCATGCACTCATCTACAAAGACCGTCACGTTAAATAAGGATCACACATAAATCAATCACGTAGATATAATTTTGAGCAAAGAAAATGTTTTATATAGGTCTGCATATGAATACCTTTAAATATTTTAATGAATAAACAAGCCCTTGTCAAGCCTCAAAATCACCCACCATCTTTAGGAGGCCAGAAATTAATTGGGTATGACTAGAGGAGGAAGTAGGACTCCACCATGCACCTTCACGTATTATGAACCACGAAACAAAACCAAATATGTAACATTTAAAACATCCACTTTTAAATAAACACACATTAAGTGCAAGCTGTAAGTATTTCTGGAACACTGAAAACACCCCAGAAACAGAAAGTATGATCGCGTGCCCTCACAGCCCAGTTACCTCGGAATCAGTGCATGAGAATGGGCGGTCTACGCAGGAGGCTGCTGTCAGCCAACCTTCCGTGATGATCTAGCACCCCACAAAAACAGAGGGAAGCAGAATGCAAGAAATCAAGAACAAAGAGTGATGTGGAAAGAAAACATGATTAGGGGCTGCCTACACGGAAACACAGGTAAGCAGGCCTCCCTCTGGACCTCTTCCTTTACAGGTGGTGTCCTCTCCCTGAAGGAAGGACAGCATTTTCCATATCTTAGAAGAGCCAGAGAAACAACAGGGACATGCGCAGACACAGCTGTGGGCCCTGCAGCCAAAGCTCTCAGACAGCACAGCACAGCCGACACATGACTAGGAGTTCTGGAGCGCTGGACACCCTTGAAACACATTTCAAAGCCCCACTCTCTAGCTAAGACTGAGATACAATCATAAAATGGTGTCGGGGGACCGGGAGTTTAACTCAGTGGCACCACGCCTGCCTCGCAAGCACAAGGTCCTGAGTTCAATCCAAAAAAATATCACACTGCCCGAGCTACAAGACTCCAGATAAGTAGTATTTCTATGCAGGACACCATTTTTTAATTTCCTCTAGTCCAACTAGTCCCTTCTGAACAGTGTGTGGGGTCACACAAAAAACATCACGTAACAGCTAAATGATGGTCTCAAGGCAACAGTCAGGAGAGCGGAATGCCAGGCGCGAGTCCTCCGCCTGGCTACCGCGCCCACCCCGTCAGGACCCCGCGCTGGGGCTCTGACCCTCCTGGGAGGACACCACCCCTCTCATGCCTTTCCTCTACACCCCTACACCAAAAAGGCAAGCATCAGCCAAGTGACTCCACGCTGAAACCCGTAAGTAAGGGATGCCAAGTCTGTATTTCTGACGAGCCAGCACGTGCACGCTGCGCCCCGGAGAAAAACCGCTTGGTGTCCCAGGTACAGGACAACCGGAGGGCCTCGGTCAGGCTCAAGGCTCCCTCCAGCCCTCCCCAGCGGGCTTGCCATTTAAATTCCTCTCCAAATGACAAGAACCCCTAAGAGTAAGATGGGCTGCCTGGGGGTGGGTCAAATTATTCAGAGTAAACTCAACCGGAAGTACCCAGAAAACACATGACATCCTTAACGTGGAGTTCAACTGCGAACACTGGCTAACAGTAAATCCGACGTGTTTAAACTATCCTCTGCTGGGAGGTACAGCACATAGCCGTATTTCTACCAGCTCAGGAGTCTAAGGGAGGAGAATAAAAGAGTGAACCCAGCCTGCGTAACCAGGGAAAATCCTATCTCAAAATTTAAAATTTTTTAAATGGCTGGCAGGGCTACGATATAGCTCAGCAGTACAGCACAAAGAACCAGGTTTAATCCCCTAATATCGTTTTTTTAAAAAGTCATATGAAACTACTCTCAGGTAAAACTGAAGGGTAAACAGGCCACTAAAAACGTACAGTTAAAATAATAGCTAACATTGACTGACAGTAATCTGTTTGTTAAGTCTAGAACTCCTAGCCCTAACTCTGATAGTTTTAAATTTTTTAATTAAAAAAAAAAAATCAGACTTTAGACCTGAAGGTCATCTCCAAAGTAGCAATAACCTGGCAGAACATCTTAAATAAAGAAAACATTCTAAGCAAACCACAGCTTCACTGTAAGTGTTCATTGACAGCGTTAGGTCCTCATACCCACTCTTCAGCAAAGAAAGCAGAAGAAAAGAAGGGACTCTGCACACAGTCTCTTGTCCCTCGGCAGCTGAGAGGGGACGACAGCACCTCTGGCAACGCAGGGCGGAAGGGAAGGCCTGAGCAAGTGCACCATGAGGGCACACACAGCCACCTGCCTGGCAACAACAGGCACAGATGTGCCCAGTGCCTTCCACACCCCGTCAGCCATACAGCCTGGGCTCCTGCTCCTAACCATCAGATGACCCTGCACAGCGCAACTGCAAGTGTGAGCCTCACACGAAGGCACCGCCCGACAAGCCACTGTGGCGCTTTCTGGAGAAGGTGTCCTGCCAGCCACTCTCCAGTGGTGAGAGCCAGGACACAACGCTCCAGACTGTGTGCCCTTCAGTGGTGACAACTTAGGAAACAATTCATGCTCCTTTTGGAATTCTTCAAGCCACAGCCCTGGACTTTCTACCTCCTACTCTTACTGCTCTTCCATTCTCACATGGGTTTCTGGCCACGAGTTTCAGCTCAAAGCTAAACATAGGACAGTGACAGATTGTAGTGACCAAAAATATTTGTCCTATCAGACCAGAATGCACATACATGTTACACATATGGAAAGATGCTGCATTTCAAGATGAGGAACTTTGAGTTCAGGTTCTTTACTAAAACAAAATGATTGAAATTATTTGAAATACATTCGTGATGTGAGTTTTTACACAACAGCTCTCTCAAGTCTGAAAACGCCTAAGAGCTCTTCAAAACGATGAGGCCTATGCTTCTAAAATGACGAGATAAGTACTAACCTGGGTAACCAAATAATTTTAAAACAGCTTTATGATTTATGCATGTCAAAAGAGGTTCTCAATCCCACCAGCCACACAGTAAGATGATCTTAGCATAGCATCTTTATGTTACTAGTTTTACTAGCACTAACACTTCTGTTATGCTGTTGATAGCAAAGCCTCACTTTAAAACAGAACTTCACTTGCAAAGGACTTTCTCACAAGGTATGTCCATTTCAGCCTCAGAACTATCCTAACACTACGTAATACGACCCATTTTGCAGAAGAGCAAACTCAGACCTGACAGAAACTGCCAAGGTCACACTGAGAGTACGGGACAGAACACAAGACTCTCTTCTCCAGCTACTCTTCCTCAGTACATTCAAACTCCGAAATGAATAATTACAGCAAAACTGGTGTAAAAGAGAAATGAAGGAATTGTTATTCTCCACTGTTTTGGTCCCAGAAACTCAGAAGAGAGTGAACACACACATCACTAACTTTATCCTTGCTGGTCTAACTCAAGAAGTTCAGAATTCACTGAATGCGGATATACACCTAAATCTAACCTAAGAGTATGACTGAAAACTAGGGCAGGGCGAAACCTGAATCACCACCTGCCCAGGCAGAAACCCTGACTCGGCCTCAGATAATTACAAGCCTCTGCGACACTACATCTAAGCAACACTAGGCAGGCTAAGTGCACGCAGATCTGCACTGAGCTCCTGCTCACCTAGCAGGGACTGGAGTGAATGGCAAGAAATCTTGGGAGAGTTAAAACTTTTAAATTGTAGCCAACTGTATTGAACCCTTCAATATTACTCATTCTACTATTGTGAGAATCTCTAACAACTTACATGTTCCAATATTTCAAAATGCTCGCAGACTATATGATCTCATGAAGACACATATGTCAACAACATAGTTTTATCTTCAAAAAATCTGCAGTTTGAAAAGGGAAATAAGATGTGCACACCTAATAACTATGAAATTATTACCAAGAGATCCACGCCTTAAAGAGATGTGCAAGGTAACAGGAGTAAGAATCTCATAAAGAAAATTCAACCTCTTGGTCACATGCCCTGAAAAAGCTCCATGGGGGAGGAAACATTTACACTAGTTCTGGAAAGGCTGAGCGTGGTGGTGCAGGCCAGCAATCTCAGCCCGCAGGAGGCCAAGGCAGGAGGATCATCACCGGGCCTGCACAGCTAGCCTGGGCTACTATACAGTATGTTCACAGACAGCCTAAATTACATTGCAAGACACTATTTCAAAAAAATTTTTAAAAAGGAGAAAAGTCTTACAATGAAGAAAGGAAAGTGGCAGTAAACGAAGTCACTAGCACAGATAAAAAGGGAAGAAATTTAAAAATGCAAGTGGATAGGACTTGAAATTTGTAGCAACAAGTTTAGAAAGAAAAGCTACAAAGGAAAATAATGTTTTTTCTCTCCCAAACTCATTACCCCTTTACGAAAATCAATTGGAACACAGCAGCAGTTTATGCAGAAAGTAATGCAAGATTATTGTTCTTGTGGTTACAAGTACGATCCACATGAATGGGCGGACCTGACAATGAGAAATGGGGCTTTGGATTTTGCCTCTGAAACACAGTCCTAACAGCGTTTTTTCTTCATGCAGTTTGACCTGAAAATCAACTAAAAAGGGGAAATGGAAATTGGTACCAAGCCCATAAGCAGAGAGGAACAGGGTACCTTTTAATGATCATTTTCACTCAGCACAGGGGAAGGTTCAGCCAGTAATTTTTAAATTCTGAGACATTCTTATAACCTCCTAAATCTGATGCCAGCAAGAGTTTATTTTTAATCCTCAATAAAACAGGTGACATTTTATAAGCAAAATCATTTAACCTATTAAAAAAAAACTATGACACTTTTAAAAGCTAGATCTTAAATTATGGGGTAAACTCTTATTTCTCCTAAAAACTTTCATCAGCTTAGTAAAAATAATGAACTGCTTCACAAAATACTCTTTAAGATGCATAGGATACACTTAGGGTTGCTTTCCTCTTCCCCACACCCTACACTCTTTTGTTTCAATTCATTTGAAGTTAGATGCTGTTTCCCTGAAAAGCAATTCAGTTTTTTTTAACATTTATTCTTCCCCCTAAAAAAGAAAAGAAATGCACAAAATACTATACAACATACTGGGGCAAGGTTTCAATGTGAAAGTTTCAACCCTTTCCAAAAAGAAGACTGCACTCATTAGCGATGGCTCCCAGTGACTGCAGGGACAGGCAAAGTGCACACACTGGGTCCCACTGCAGGGAGAAGCCGCTGCAGACACAAAGCGCTGCCCTTGCGCTCAGCTGCTCTTCCGCACTCTCACCCAAGGGCATCGTCATTGCCCCTCAGGAGCCACGGGATCCACATCGCCAACACGACAGCTGCCAGATCACAATGCCAGGTACTAAAAGGTGTCTTTGTGGTCAACAAATCACAGTTGCTAAAAACACAACTCCATGATACCCACCAAGAGAAGAGATATAAACTCATGCAGGTCTCCATTTGGATATGAGAGAGGGAAATGTAAACAACATTTACATTAATAGAGTAAATAGCCTTATGCCCATAATCATTTACGTAAGATAAAATATTTGACTTGGAGGGTTTCTAAGCACAGCACAATGTGCATTTATCCAGCGGAGCATCTGGTTTTATCAGGTGTGGGGCTTGGTGTATCCGATGTGGATCTTTACAAATCTGGAATTGTACCAGAGCTGCAGTGCACACCTGTAATCCCAGCACGCTGGGAGGCTGAGGCTGGAGGATCAATAATTCAAGCCCAGCCTGGGCAACTCAGCAACTCAGTGAGACCCTGACTCAAAATTTTAAAAAGGGCTGGAAATACTACAGCTCAGTATAAACTGCCTTCAAGCTCAATCCTCAATACTGGCGTGAGGGGGATTTGTAATTGTGCATTTATTATTTTAATAATGAAAACCAAATGCAAAAAAAACAAACTGTATTAAACCTCTCCTTTAGACAATGTGGTATTTATACACAATGGAGTACTACACCACTGTAAGGATAAATTCAAAGCATTCATAGGTAAACGGATACAATTTTTCAACAGAGTGTTAAATGAAGTAAGTCAGACGCACGAACACAAATACTGCATGTGTTTCATATGAGGGACGCATAACAAAATAAATGAGAGATAAATAAGAAGTTTCAATACATCCCCATGCTATAAATTCCATCCTTTTAAAAACACTTCAAGTATATGCTAATTGGTTCCATTTATACTACTAGCTTAACTTAGTTCACTGAATAGATCTATATTATGTTTATTTTTCATGAGAATTCTTTTGAGTTTATGCCCAGTACTGAGTGCTCTGAAGATAACAATGCATGGTATAATATCTATTGTTATTCTCTTAATGTTTATGACATTTTCTTTTATTTTTCATAAAATAAAAAGAAGTTTAAATTTCTCCTTTAGATGTAGGGGGAAGGAGGGGAAGGAAGGGGAAGATTTTAAAAAGAATTAAGATGCATTGTGTACATGTACCAACTCCTCACAAAAAATGTAAGTGTTACAGACTGCAAACATGTACAGTAAAAAATGCACGCCAAAAAATAACCCTTTTTTAACTTTAGATTTCAAAAGACCTAGACAAAGTTTCAAAAGAATTCGGCTAGACGCTAGCCCGGTACAGTGTGTATATGCCTACAATTCCAGCACTACGCGGGGGAGGGGTTCAAGCAGGAGGCTCACAAGTTCAAGTCCCAGCTGGCCAACTGAGGAGCTGTCTCAAAAGGAGCACTATGGTTTAGTGGTAGAGCACTCTGGCTTGATTCCCAGTACTAGAAGAACAAAAAAAGAAAGGCCGGGAAACTAAAGACAACGACCCAGACCAAACTGTGTCCTGCCTCTGAGCAGAATTATGTGATTTAGAAATGTCTCACTGGGTGACGACTGACGGACGAGCCATAAAAATTGAACAGGACACCTAGCATCTTTTAGAAGATTCTTTTATAAAGTCGTATTAACAGTGCTGTTCGTGGAAATAAAATTTTTCTCTCTTCAGAGTGTGTATGAAAGCCTCACCCAGAGACATATGTCAGTTACCAGAAGTCAGCCCTTTGGCTATATTCAGAAAGATAAGGTAGTGCGGTTAAGAAAGCTGTTCTTGCAGTCTGTAAATAATAAGAGAGGAGACTACAGTAGTCCTCTGTGTCTCCAGAGACTCTCAATTGTAACCCTAAAGGTAATGGCAGGATAGGTGTGAGGACTGGAGCCTGGGCTCAGCCAGGGCTCCCCTGGTGCAGCCCAAAGCAAGTGCACCCTGCAGAGGACCC
This sequence comes from Petromus typicus, assembly GCA_004026965.1. Lineage (NCBI taxonomy): Eukaryota > Metazoa > Chordata > Mammalia > Rodentia > Petromuridae > Petromus > Petromus typicus. The sequence continues at coordinate 2,532 of PVIR01026534.1, read as the reverse complement.
AACCTATGGGCACTATCAGCAACTTACAGAAATGGTCACATGCCTGCCCTGAAATCAAAACTGTCATGAGAGATCAAGAGACATGTTAGCAATGCAAAGCCCTCCCTCCTGGGGAAGGGGGCTGGCCTTCCTACCTTGAGGGTTTCCCTGCAGGAAGCCTGCAAGGGTCCCCCACAGACAGCCAGACACAAAATCTTCAATGCAGCAGGAGGGGCAGGTCTAGCCTGCCACTGACCAGAAAAAGTATCTGCGCCACCAGAGAGCAAGCAGCAAGGTAACATTTACAGAATGTATCAAAGTCAGAAGGAATTCGGGCTTTAACAGTAACAGGAGAAAAATGGACTTAAACTTCTCAGTCCAAAAGGTAACACAATCTTGCAAAGACTCAGGAGACTTACCTCACTGAGTAGGTAACTTTGTACATATTCAGTTTAAATGTTTCCAAAACTTTTATTGTAATTATTGACAGAATAAAGTCCAAAAGTATTTACCTATAAAGGCAAAACAGAAACAGGATATAGATCAGTGGTTCTGTGCTTGCCTGGAGTGGATAAATGAATTTTAAATCACTGTTTTAATATCCTGTGTTATTCTAAAGCCCACCTTAATCTGCTCACAGTAGTGTTTATTTCTAGGGCAAGTTTGTTCTCTATAGAGACAAAAAACAAACAAACAAAAAAAACCCCACAAAATTTCTTCCAAGTTATTTTGCCTTGAGAGAAACAAGAACTGAAAATACATGACATACCACCATGGTGGCACATTCCTGCACTGGTGAGACTCTTGTCTTGAGAGAAAAAGGAAAAGGAGGAAGGAAGGAAGGAAGGAGGGGAGGGAGGGAGGGAGGGAGGGAAAAGAGAGAGAGAAAGAGAGGAGAGAGGGAGGGGGAGAAGGGAGGGGAGGGCACAGGAGGAAAAGGAATGTATTTCACACACCAGAAACCAAACCCACGATGTGAGGGGCTCCTCGAGCTCGGAGGGACCCAGCCACCGCACTCTTCCCGACACTCACTTCAGACTTGCACAGGAGAGACAGCAGTGTGGGTGTCTGTGCCTGCGTTCTGAGCCTGCGTCCAGCACGGACCGCAGGACAGGGGATGACGACACGGCCCACTGAGAACTGCGCAGCTACTCTCAGGCCACTGTCAGACATGAGGGGGTGACACGTTCATCCCCACCAGTCAGCAGCAATCAGGCCTCCGCCCAAAGAGGGACCTGAGCGCAGCACGCACGCCAGACCTGCCCAGGACAGACTCAGCCCGCACCCAGCCTGCAGCCAAACCAGCACACTAGGAGCTGCCAGAACATCACCAGCAGACACCTGAGCACAGTCTGCTCCCCAATCCACAGGTTAGATTTACAACAGTTTCCCAGTTCTGTCCCTGAGATACACAGAAATTCACTTGCCTACTACCACTGGTATTTATTTCCAGTATGCAAGATTCCACACCAGATCAGAAATTTTCAAAGTATTTTTATGAAAAAAAAAAAAAAAAGACTGATAAACTTCTTTTTTTCTACTAACAATCAAGTGGAATCGCTGAGACGCCAGGTCTCCAGGCCTCTTCATCTATAGGTCTGTGAGGCACAATGAGAACTGTGAGCTAGGCCGTCCTGCGGTTCCGCTCCACCTGAGAGCCTGTGTCAACCTGTCTCACCTTGACGCCATCCCAGACTTCCTCAGAAGACAGCCAGAATTTGGCAGGTCTTGGCCTCCCCGACATCCAGAAGCTGCATCACAAAGTGAGTGTCTCTAAGCAGAAAACCCAAATCTGAATGCCTCAAAACCCACAGTTTTGAGCTGGGTACTGTGGCACACACCAGTCATCCCCACTACCCAGGAGGCTGAGGCAAGAGAGTGACAATTCTGAGGTCAGTCAGCTAGCGTTACACAGTGAGATCGTGTCAAAAGAAACTGGTGCATGCATGTACAAAAAGGAATTACCTGCTGCTATATGTATAAGATGCATATGAAACAAAATGAATTCCATGTTCAGACTTGGGTTCCATCTCCATCATATCTCATTACATACGTGCAAATATTCCAAAATCCAAAAAAACTTCACATTCAAAACAGGTCTGGCTCCCACTTTCTTGGAGAGAGTATATTCTATGTTTTTTTTCCCATGAGGAAGAATGGTTCAATGTCAAAATCAAAAATAAAATAGAGTCGAAAAGCAAAAGATAATGAAGTGAATGTTTTAAAAAATTGTAAAATAAAAATTACCTAGAATTACTTTAATTACAGCCTACTTTTCCCCAGGCTTTGCAGATAAATCAACATGCAAAGCAAGATTCCACTGCTGCATAACCTAGTTCTGACAATACCCCCTAATGTAATGTATTGTATGTAAATCATCCTACAATTAAAAATAGTCATATCTATGAAAATGGTCACTGCTAAGGATGAAGGTAGTATGGGAACTGAACCCAGGGCCTTGGGCCTGAAATACAACCCTTTCTATTTGGAGACAGGGTCACCAAATTGCCCAGGCTGGGCTTGAACTCCTGCCTTTGCCTCCCAAAGTTCGAG
>PVIR01026533.1:0-23803 GCA_004026965.1 Petromus typicus | reverse complement strand
TATCATTTAATACCAGAAAAGTGGAACCAATGTAACAGCAAAATACCAATACTTTTAAATCTCTTGTTTTACATTTCTGAATTATTTAAGTGCATTTAATTAAAGTGAAATCTTTTAATGTTTATTATTTTTCTTTGAAAATATCTCAGTATCAACTTTTAATATAGGTGAAAATATTTAAAATTTATTTTTGTCTGTATTATTAAATCAAGCAAATGGTGATCATTCTATCTTGAATATTTTTAAGGTTTTTGGTCTCTGTCATATTCTAAACCCAAGAAGAGATTTTCATGTTCCCAAATTGTATAAAACTGGCCCTATGAGCTACTAATGATGGACCATAAAATCAAATGAGTATTTTAAAGTGAATTTTAAAGACTATTAGAGCAGTCATAGGTTAAATACACAGAAAAATATTCAGTATTTCTTCCCATGAAAATACTACCTTAGACCTCTATTGCTTTTGAGTTTATATTACTTCTTGCGTGCGTTATTACATTTTATTTTTTACTTTTCTATGGACTAGCGTTTTTTTTAAGACAGGGTCTCACTATAGTTCAGGCTGGCTGTGAACTCACTATGTAGCCCAGGCAAGCCTTGAACTCATGGCAATTCTCCTGCCTCTTGACTCCTGAGGGTTGGAATTACAGATATGCACCACCACACCCGGCTGAACTTGGCCTCTTTATATCAATATTAAAATATATGAAAAGTGAATGCATAAAAAGCATGAAAACACATTTACTCAATTCAACAGTAGAGCTTGAATTTAATTTTTCTGCCAACTGATTTAATTCCTATCAAAATAAGTTCTTATAAAGATACTGATCATATTCAATAGCATCGATAATGTGACCCCTGAGCAATTCATCTTAGCAATACCAAGTGGCATCTTCTCTGTCCCTGGTAAGTTAGATTGTTATTATATTAGGCTGTGATTAATTTATTATTTTAACTTTGATATGATGGCCACAAAGACTTTGAGGGCCACACCCACATGCATCTCATCATCCCATATTGTTTATGTTGATATTCTAACTGCATTGGGTCTCAAACACAATAGAGCTTCCATCCTACACACAGTCAGCAGAAGGCACTGCATTACACTACATCTGTCTCCACCACAGGTTCCTAAATACATCAAAGGAGCTCACACAGAAGCACCGTGCCCTGACTTCTTCACCTGCAACAGGATCCAAAGGAAGTCTGACACCCTTCTTCCTCAACACCCCACACTCAAAGGTTTCTCACCATTCCCTTAAATCTCCCAAGACAGCTTCCATATCTTCACGTCAGGCACCCTAACAAGGCCCATGTCTCACATGATCCAGACCATTGTCCTTATTCTCATTTCTGTAAAGCTCTATGCAGCTCCTGTCCAACCTTGTCCTCTATTCCTCCCCAACTCCTAGAATAGATATTTGTAATCTTCTTCAATTCATGATCCATTCTTTGCAGAACTCCGACATGCTCAAAGTGTCTCTGAAGGTTTCTCTTGCTCTTGCTCCCAATGTAACCTGACTCTCCTATGGACAGTTTTTTTTCAGCTTTTCTGCCACTGGTCTTTTTTTTCTTCCATTTCCTTTATATCACTTAGATGCCTTTGTCATAGGTGTCCTTATTTTATTGTCCTTACCCTTTCAGTTGCTCAGGCCAAAAACCTTGGAGTCATCCTTGATTCTTTTTTCTGTAACACCCTATTTTCAAGCTCTAAGAAAATCCTACTGGTTCTACTTTGTTTTTTACATTTAATTTTAATTTTATTATCATTATCTTTATTACTTTGGTTTTTTGAGACATGATTTCACTATGATGTTCAGGCTGGCTGTAAACTCAGAGTGATGCTCCTGCCACAGAATCCCAAGTAGTAGGACTACAGTGCACACTGTCACACTTGCTCGTGCTTTTAAAATCTATTCAGAATCTGATTTCTTCTTGCTCCTCTCACCCTACTCAACAATCCACTACTCCTTCCTGCCTGGATTACCACAGTCACATCTATAAAAGCCTCTCTGCTTTTGCCTCACAGAGTCTATTCTCAGCACAGAAACAGGAGTTAAGTCTTTGATTCCATCACCTCACATCACCAGTCTGTGGGAAAACTTCCAAAGCCTGTCTGTTTGGTGAAGAGTAGTCAGAGCCAAAGTCCTTACCATAGCCTGCAAAGTCCTAAGTGATCCTGCTCTGTGGCCCACAGATCTTTTCTCCTACTTCTCTTGCTCCTGTGTTCTTAACACTGCACTCCCCAGTGGTCCCATAAGGATCTTTCACGTACAATCCACCACACTTGGAGCATGTGAAGTTCAAACAGCCTCTTCATTCCCATTGCCCTGTTGATGTCCTTCACCCCTGCTTCCTGTTTTCTCCTCACCTTGGTCCCCTCTAACATCTATACATATTTCTGTTGTGTCATAAGTTTATGCTTCAGCCTTGTGAAAATGTCATGCTAGAGCTTGTCTGCTTTTCTCTTGCTCCCTGAAGTGGCCCAAGTGTTTATCTCGAGCAGAATGACTCCCGCCTCACCATTTCCCCAAACCCAGCCCCACCACGGCATCCACCATCTCAGTGGATGGCAACTCCACCCTTCCAGTGACCCCAAACCCTAGAGGCATCCTATACTTTTTATCTGTTACACCCACAGCCAACCAGTCAGGAAGCTCTGTTGGCTCCACCTTCCAAATAATTGCTCAATTTTATGTTGAAGGAAGGATTAATTGATCCTGGGAAGACAGCCAATAATATGACCCAACTTCATTACCTCTGATCTTTGTACATATCTCACACACTGACAGCTCCTTAATTACATGTGTCTGAATTGTGCGCTTGCTAAATATTGATATTGAACTTACATTTGTCTTGATTGACTTCTATTTTATACACAATTCATTCACTTTGTAAGTTCTGTGACCATGTAAGAAGTACTTTACAGATCTCACAGGTGCAATTTAATGCTGGCACCGAGGGCTTAGTGCTCATAGATGACAGGGCAGACTGTCACTTCACAATTGTCAGGAAAGTCAGAACTCGGAGTTCTAGAGATCCTATTTTAAAGTCAGCAAGTCAACAACATCCTTATTGCCTGACTGTACTAAGAATTCTACTGAGTGTTAGAGATTAACAAAATACAGACATCATCTAAGCAAGAATACAGATATTTAAATAAAGTGATAAATGGGATAGAATTATTGATACAGGTAGGATCATCAGCTCTGTAAGTCAGAGGAGCGTAAGCCAGAAGCTGTCATGAACAAAGAGAAAATACATTCCTAGCAGGGAAAATTGAACAAAGTTTTTGCTGTTGTTGAGCTTCTCTTCTTTGTGAGAAGTGATACTGCTATTGTCCATAAGGGGGCAGACAAGAAGGAAGTCAGGAACTAGCACGTATGCATTGTGTAAGGATTTGAAGTAAGCCTTTTCCAAAGTCTGCCATGAAGTGTTGCTATATGATGACTCAAATGATCAAAAAAGGACTATATTAACTTACTCAAGTTTTGACTCAGAATGCTTTTGGCAAGGTTCACATGAATATTATTTCACGTGTCTACTGCCAAAACTGAAATATTAATAGACTGTGTGAAGAGTTAAATCTAGGCATAAACACATCTCTAAGATGCATGTTAATTAGGAGAAAAATAATCTGAAGCCATTTCTTTCTGTGAAGCATTAGCAATGGGAACAGCTACAATCTGTTCTTGCGTTTTCCTTGAAAGTAAAATAGCCAAACAACAAAGAACAAAAATGGCTGATCCTATGAACAGCAACTGTCCGGGACAATTCTGTTTTAAGTCTGTTTTAGGAAATTTTGACCACTTGTGGCAATATTTTCTTCTGGAATTCACCAATTAGTCTAGACACATCCTTTATAACAGGAAGAGGTAAATATATTTGTTTCTAAAACTGAAACTGCACACATTTCACCTTTCCTCAGTTTACTCCTGCTGTTATGCTGTAAGTCATTTTTTAAAAATAGAGCTAGATAAGAATACCAAGTTTAACAGGACCTAAATAAGTATCTCTAAAAGCTTCTGTTACTCTACCAGTAAAATGGAAATAGGTAAGACTTACCTTATCTCACAATCGACTTGTGAGGCCCAATGAGACATTTCTGAAAGTCCATTATCAATCCTAAAACATATGCAAACAGAAACTTAGATACTGATGTTCCTCGCAGTATGATTCACAGTAGCCAAAAAAGGAAAAACAGCTGAAATGTCTAATAACTGACAAGTAGGCAAACAAAATGTAGTACAGCTGTGTAATGAAGCACTGTCTAGTCAAAAGTAGGTATGAAGAGTGGTAGACATTATTACCGGGTGAAACTTTAAAACATTGTCCTAAGAGACTAGACCTCAAAGCCATATTTATATACAGATAATCCTCAATTAGTGAACACTTTCTGTTCACAAGGCTAGGTCCTTAAAAGAATTGATTGCTAAATGAGAATTGTGTATAGTATGTACATTATAAAATTCAGAATAATGAAATGGTGAGACCTAACTCCAACTTGAGACTTCGCTTTTATTTGCATAGCTCTAACATGCAGTACTTTCTTTTTATTTTTAAATTAATTTTGTTGGTACATTTTATATACACATTATGATCACATTCAATATTGAGGGTTTGTACCAGTATATGACACATCTTGATTCTAATTTTTCCCACTCACCTGCTCTGCCTACGACTCCTTGCCCCCATTTACATAAGCTTTGTTTCCTTTCTTTAACCATCAAATTTTTTTTCATGCAGTACTGTAATACCTAACAGAACATAAAATTACAGTACTGTACTATATAGTAAAAAATGGAAATTACAGTACTGTATAAACATAAACAAAGTATTACACAAAAAATGACATTGAAGCTGTATCAACAAGACATACAGAACTGTACCAAAAAACAGACAAGTTGTCAGAATGACTGGCAGGTCTTAACTCCATCCTAAGTCTGAGCAATCATTAAATGTGTAGGTGGTTAAAAGAGGAATGGCTGTATTTTTATTTACATGAAATTTCTGAGCAGGGTGTGGTGGCTCATGCCTTAATCTCAGTATTCAGGAGGACCAGCCAAGAGGATGCCCACAAGTTCAAGGCCAGCCTGGCTATTTACTGAGTTGGAAGCCAGCCTGAACTACTTAACGAGATCCTCTCTCGAGCCTCTTCACCCAGAAAACAATTTCCAGAGAATGTTAATCCATACAGAAAGTCAATTTTCAGTTGTCACAAGCAGAGGGAAGAACAGGGTTGGGATTTAGCTCAGCAGCAAAGCTCCTGCCTGGCCAGGTCAAGCCCCAAGTTCGATCCCCTAAACCCTACCCCCCAAAATAAAAGAAAGTGAGGGAAGGAGACCAGGGAGTCACTGCTAACAGACATGAAAAGTTTGTGAATTAGTGACATGGCTGTGCGATCTGTGAAGGCACTAGACACCGCTGAATTACAAAATAAATGGGTGGTATGTAAACTACACAGAGAGCTTTTAAACTGCTCAATATAAATACAATATACCAATCTTTAATTATTGTTTTATTATGTATGAGTCTTTTGATTTCCAGTTAAGGCTGTTTCTTCTACAAAGAAACACTCTCCCTCTTAAGTACCCTAGAAGCCTCTGGAAAACACATGAGGAAACAACCTGTACTTTAAAGACAGCAGGGAGCAGGGGCAGCGCGGGGCTCATAAACAGGACCACGAGTCCCAGGAATTCCCTCATGTATAAGACAAGCATCGTGAAGAGGTGGACTCTGTTCCTCAGGGACTAAGTGTGTTTTCATTTCACTTTTCACTCAGCCATGCTCGTAGTGTTTATTTTGAGCCAACTCCATCTGCCTGGAACTGTATGTGTGCATGCGTGTGTGCGGGTGTGGGTGTGTGCATGCGAGTGTGCATGTGTATGTGCATGTGCTTGCAACAGAGGAAAGGAACGGAGACAAAGCACAATTTGACCACTCTACTTTTCAAGCTCTCATCATTTCACATGTGTTAAAAGTTCTTTTTCTTAATTTTTAGAAATTCCAAATAATTTTTTAAATCACCAGCAGAAAATGACCAAAAGTGTCACTTTGAAAGGTGTAGTCAAATTACATCACATCATCTGAAATCTGCCACAATGTTTACTTCCTATCCACAAACTATTTCCAAACCAAAAATATACATGTAATTTTATTCAGTTTTGTCATTTCATAAGAACAAATAAGGAATAAAGATAAGACCAAAAAAATAAATTTGACCAAAACATTGCAACATGTGCTTTAAGAAGAATTACCTGTAATTTGGGATATTATTGATTTTTGTCTTTTACCTCCCAAAGAAATATAGTATGGAGTAATAAATGAATAAAGAATCATTGAAATGGAAAATAACTGAAGCATATTTAAGAACAGACATGAAAGTACAAACAGGTTAAAAATCAACAGATACTTGAGGCTTCCATTTCTATTGTTTTTGTTTATTTAATTTATTTTTTAGTGTGAACAGAGCAAGAAGAGGCTATGAAGGGCTGTAAATCGGCGTCTCTAAGAGGATGGCGGTCTGGATCCTGATGAACTTGGTTCAAAATACACACAAAGAGCAGCGCTGAGTAGAAAACGATACTGAAAGCACCTGTCACCCCTGAGGAAAGGAGACATGGAGCTTGTATAAATGAATTCCTGGTCCATGTGGCCGTGTTTCTGGAACCCAGAGCTACTCTACTCCGCTAAGAGGATGGGCAATGGCTGGCAATGCCTTATTTGAGCTCAGGAGTGACCCTCTTGTGATAAAGATATTTTTACAGCAAGAGAAAAGTTAGTTCCAAATAAAACACTGCCACTGTCTTAATTCACTTTTACAGAAGGATGTCTCTTTACATAAGCCAGCTTCTCTATGATTTTAGCAAGACTGATATAAATGAAGAGTAAAACAAGGATAATTCAAAGCAACTCCTTTAAAAGACTAACGTCTGTTAAGTCATTTAGATTGTTTGACTAGATTTTTCCTTTTTCAGCTTTTTGGCGGTCACTAGGGACTCAGCCTAAATTACAGAATGCTTTTAGAGAAATGCTCCTTTTTTCCACTTTATAATGAGATTTTAAAAATAATTTGTAATTAGGACATTGCATGCAAACAGCAGATGACTCCCAGTTTTTTTTTTCTGAAGAAGCTAGAATATTTTTGTTTACACAATTATTTGCATCAGCAAAATCTATTTTCATAGAAAGCATAACAGTAAAGTTCAAGTTGTGACATGTACAAATATAGTAGCTGCATCTGATTTTTACCGACCTTAAAGATTGATTCTCTCTGAAATAAGAAAGAATTCTTCCTGCCTGTCTTTGAACCAGAACATCAGATTTCTACCTGCTTTTAGACTCAAACTGAAACACCTATTCTTGGGCCTTCGGTCTACTGGCCTTCGGACTGAAAGCGCAACACTGGATCTTGTGGGTCCAGCTTCCAGGATCACCCTGCACATCTTGGGACTTGTCAGTCTCCAAAACCACGTGAGCAAATTCTTTGCTTCAAATTTCTAGATGTGATTTATGCATGCCTGTGTGTGTGTGTGTGTGTGTGTGTGTGTGTGTGTGTGTGTGTATGCATGCACGCTTGGTTTTACTGCTTTAAAGAACCCTAATATACACTCAATTCAAGGAAATGTGATCTCAGAGGAACTAAGAACCTCAGACTATGATATTTTCTAAATCCTAATAGCAATGTCTCCTGACACCAGTGTCTCCAAAAAGATGCAGAATTACACCTTGGCATAACTATAGATATCTATGTCAGCTTTATTTTTATTTTTATTTACTTCGTATATTCCCAAATGAACCTCCAATTTGTCAGATAAAGAAGCAACTACTGTTTACTCTTTTTTTTTTTTTTTTCCAATCTGGTGTGTCCAGACATATTTGTAAGGTTTGCTTACAAATAAATGGATTCACTACACCATGTGAAGAGACAGACTCAGCTGCACTTCTGTCTAGCTGTAGCAGCTACCTGCAACCATGATGTTTTCTTGACTCTTGCTCATTGATCAACGCAAGTGAGTTGTAGATAAAAGTACCAGCCAAGCAGTAGTTGGGGCAGATGCATCAGGACTGCGAACTGTTTTGATCAATTCATTTGCAACTGACAAAAGGAGGTTTTAAAAACCTGGAAATATGAAATATAAAAACCTGGAAAATATGGGCATTCCTGGTACTGAAGTAGAATATAAGCAAAATTTTAAAAAGAATTAATCTTACCATTCACATAAGGGAAGCCAAAGGCATCAGAAAATATCTGAGAAATATATAATTTTTTGAGGAGGAGATTAAGAACTTGTTAATTATCATGTAAATGGACAATTTGGTGATAAAATCTAGGGGAAAATACACAGAGTCAGAACAAAAGCAAGTAAACAGACGGGGAATTTCTCCGTCATAGCAATATTTTCCCACACATGGCTTCATTTGATACATATAGCTCCCTGAGGCAATAGTGTTTATTCTACAAACAAGAATTGTGAGGTTTGAAGTTTCAGTAAGTTTCAAATCTAAGACTCAAAATCAGAAAAATATACCTCCTTCTGTCTATGTTTGTATTTTGTTTTTCTTGAGTCCTGCTCACTGAGGACACTACTATCTTTTACACAGTTCTAAGACAATGGTAATTGCAATTTCCAAATATCAGTGAACTGTTATGTAATCCATTAGGCAGACTTATTTCCTCTTTCCGTCCCTCTGAGTTCTTTATAATCTGCGGGCTGCCTCTACTGGACCTCAGTAGCCAGGGTGAGGTCTCCAAGTAAAAAGGAGATGACCAGGGATAGCATCGAGAGCTGTGTTCTCTTAGACAGCCTTGAAAACTTCAAATGAAGTATCTGTCCAAAAAAACCATTTGAAGGATTAAAGCAAAACTCACAGACAAAACTAAAGCCATCCAGAATCATTTCGTAGTGGATGCAATTTTTATTTTAAATTTCAGTTTGAAGGCGTTCAGGTCCACATACTTGGTTGCTTCTTCCATTTGAGACATTTCTGTGATCCTGAACTCAAATGTGACTCTCTCATTTGAATTAGTATCTCCAGAAGCAGATCTTTACCACTGGGGCATCTGGATTTATTCCACAGCTGTACTGAATAGGAAGTGTAGGGAGGAGGAGTGGAAGCAGGCCCTAAACTCTAATATAGGGGCTCAGTTTTCAGAAACCTCACTATAGCTTGGATTTCATGTCTAACTTTTGGTGGAAAGGGGAACCATCTGAGACTTCCAGAGAGTTTTCTACAGGAATCTCTTGTTTCTTATCTCCTCTCTTATCTTACTTTCATCATCATCACCATCATTCCTTTTGACCCCACTGTTTCCAAGTATCACATTCCCTCATCTTTTCCCAGGGTATTTCACACACACCCCCAAAAGAAAGAGTCAAGTAAATATCAGCCCTAAGTACTGAGTACCAGTGACAATGTCAATAGCTAGTGTGTGTAAGGTTGACACTCATGCCAGGCACTGTATACTGAGTGTGTTAATACTTTATGTAATTCTCAAGGGAATTATTCACCCTACTTTGGGTGATATTGAAGCACCAAGCACAGAATGCATCAAGGCTCTGGGATTCCAAGCCAGACATCTTATCCCAGGCTCTTGGCCACAGTTCTCTCCTGGCCATCCACAATCTCCTGCTCTCGAGAGAACAGCCACACTCTGACTCACACCACAAAGATCTGTGCCACAGAAGATAAGATCACAGAGGAATAGAGGCTGAGAAAAGGGGGAGGTACAATTTTGTCCTGGCTGTAACTTCTCTGCCTACTTCCCAGGATCTCCTCTACAAAACCAAACATCCAATGAGGACTCATTTCCCCTATGACTTTGTCTGGGGGGATCTAACACAGAAATTCAAATTTTTCCTGTTTATAAAGTTTGATTTTTATTCTCTCATTTTTTTTTGTTTTTGTTCTTTCAGTGTTTGGAATTGAATCCAAGAAATACTGAGCCAAACCCTAGTTTGTATTTTCATCATCATCACCATCATCCTTATTATTATGACACAGCCTTCCTAAGTTACTCAGGCTGACCTTGAACTTGTGATCCTCCGGCCTAAGCTTCCAGATAGGCTGGGATTACAGGTATGTGCTGTCTTATCCAGCTTATTTCTTGCAAATAATATTCCAGTCTTACTAGTCCCTGAAAGAATTGTCCTGACTTTTCCCCAAACCTACTATAAGTATTCTATAATATAAAAGCTCAACTCACCTTTCTCAATGAAAGACGTAGAAGAAGAAAAGAGAAGGGGAGGAGTCTCAGTGTTTCCTTTCACATCTTAAATCTGTGATACATTTTGATGCTTTTTAAATATAATGTCTTAAAACTCCACATAAAAAGAGAAAAAGACCCCCAGAAAATGAGTCCTAATACAAAGTCCTGGAAATCAGGAAACATTCAGAGATCTGAAGCTCAGGCTCCAGGCCAGTGCACTCCAAGGGGCTGGTGCTTGTTCATGGAGGTAGAGGTAGATGGAGGACTCTGTGGACCCCAAGAGAGAGGGCTTGTTAAGTGACCCAAGCCTTTAGCTCTAGAAGTCATCCATATGATGGTAACTACAGGGGCTTATAAAAGTTACATAAAAGAATAGCAAAAATAAACAAGGTATACATGGATTTATGCATTTATAATATATTCAGGGTAGGAATCCATTCAAGTCTAACTGCCAAGCAAATTAACAGACTGACTGAATTGCCGAGAAATTGTTATTTAGTTATGGGTAACATAATGCAGTGTGCTCAATATAAATTATTGTTGACCCTAGAGGAACTTTTATTTAAGAAGAGGGAGAAATTATGGCTTGAAGCATTCACTGGTGATGCTCTCAACCATCTGTTTGGGTGAATGACTATATAAAGGCTGGTAATCACCATTATCACTAATTATCTGTCACTAGAAATCTCTTCCACTTTACCCTTAGCATTCCATTCGAAGCGAGAAACAGGCTTATTAAATCTTAAAGTAAATTTTAATTACCCACAGAGACATGTAGTTTCCATTCACATTGATGTTTTAATGTGGACTCGAAGGCCCAGCATACAGCATCTCATATGTAACCCTGCAGTACAGCCCTCAGACCTGTGGAATCTGGATGCATCAGGGTCTGGGTGGATGGGAAGTTGGCTACCAGGCAGACTTTGATGACTATCCCAGGAATTTAACAGCTAATTTTAGGACAACTGTCCCTTGCATGGAGTCCAAAGCCTTTGCAACTCTGAGATTCAGTGGTTACCTTAAAAAAAAAAAAAAGGCAATATATTTCATAGATAATGAACAAAACACTCATTCACATATTTTCATGCATTTATTGACTATTTGTATATCTTCTCTGTAGAAGTGTCTATTCAAGTCCTCTGCCAATTACTGACTTAGGTAAATTTTTTGTTGTCATTGTTGTTTAGTTTTAGGAAAATCCTTATATTCTGGATATTAATCCTTTACCAACTATATGAGTTGCCAATATTTTCTATCATTCTCTGGGTTGTCTTTTACTCTTTTGAGAGAATCACTGATGCAGAAAGCTTTAAATTTTTCATAATTTGTCTTTTGTATCTGAATTTATTACCAAATCAATATTGAAAAGGTCTTATTTTTTTCTAAGAGTTTTATAGTGTCTTTTTTTAGACACGGTCTTGCTCTGTAGTTCAGGCTGGCCCTGATCTTACTATGTAGCCCAGGAGAGCCTCAAACTCACAGCAATCCTCCTGCCTCTGCTTCCCAAGTGCCAGGATTACAGGCGTGAGCACCACACCCAGCATTGTGGTGTGTGGTACTGATTGCTGAGGAGTATGAGTCACCATGCCTGGCATTGTGGTATGTGGTTAGCAGGGATCAGACTCAGAACTTTGTGCTAGCAAGGCAGGCCATGGAACCACTGAGCTAAATCCCCAGCCCCAGATTATTCAGATTTTTTCTCTTAGTTTCTTTTATTTTTCCAGGTAAAGTCTGCAACATAAACATATCTTAGGTAAAATATATACAGATGTATTATCTGCTGACAAAACAAAACCTAAAAATAATGTGTGTGTGTGTGTGTGTGTGCGCACGCGTGCACGCGTGCATTTTAGGGTATCACTTGCTATTAAAATGGCAAAAGCTTTTAACAGCACAACAGGAAAATATAATATATCAAATTGGATAGTCTAACTGCTAAACATATAAAAACCAAAATAGAGTTCAAACAAAAAATTTACTTCCCCTCAACAGACAAAATAAATAGTAAACTATTCTGAAGACAATGTTTCTTACATACTTGTTCCTTTTTGTTATGTCATGTATAATATATGGCTTCAAGACTACCACATCCTTTTACATAAAGCTAGCAGGAAAGAGGATAGAAAATAATATCTGAGCTGTACGCACCTTGTTTTGGAAATGACATACCACTACTCCTAGATGCAGGATAGTAGGGACATGTAGTCCCTGGAGGCAGGCTGTTTTCTAGTGGTTGCTTCATTTCTACACTGGGTATTGTGGCTGCAACTCGCCACATGCATCTATTGGGCACCTGGAATGTAGCCTGTCCAAACTGAGATGTGGGGTAAATGTAAAGTACGGCTCATGCCAGAATTTGATGACTTGGCACAAACAGGAATGCAAGTATGTTAATATATTTGCAGTGACTGAATGTTAACATGGCAGTATTATGAATATGCTGAGCTAAATAAATTATTGAGTTGATTTTTATCATGGCTACTAGAAAAATGTTAATTGTATATGTGGCTTGAATTCTAGATCTATTTGATTGTGCTATCATATAAATCATCGTTCTTTGGGCCAGGGATTTAGCTCATGGTTCCAGCACCTGCCTTGTAAGTCCCTAGTTCAATCCCTGGTAACCACATACAACAAGGCAGGGCCTGGTGGCTCATGCCTGTAATCATAGCACTTGGGAGGCAGAGGCAGGAGGATTTCTGTGAGTTCAAGGCTGAGCTCAGGGCAAGCCTGGACTAGAAACTGAGACCCTGTCTCAAAAAACAAAACAAAACAAAAATCATTCTTCTTTAAACAGATTATCTATTGCTTAAGTTGCAAGTGCATTTGGGTCACTCACAGAACTAGAAGAAAATATTTGGAGGCTCTCTGAAAGAAAATGTCTTTCCTTCTTTCTTTCTTTCTTTTCTTTCTTTCTTCTTTCCTTCTTTTCTTCCTTCCCTTCTTCTTCTTTACTCACTAGAACCACACAGTTACTGGTCTACGTTTAGCTACCTACTGGATTTATTTAGCCTTTTCTCTCTTTCTCTGTCTCTTTCGTTGAAGTCCAAGCAATTTGGTCAGGAGGGTGGGGTCATATGGCTTGCTGTCCATTCACCAGAAACAATGGAAATGGGTTCTCCAAAGGGAGCACAGGTGGGCTAAAGTGACTGACATATTTGCTCAGCATGAAAATGTGTCACCACTGCACGGCCCTGGCAGCTGTCAACATTTTCCAGCTTCTACACTTACTAGACTCTATTTGCTTTGAGGCCTTTTGTAAGAACTCTGTGTTGAATAGGTGGCAAATTTAATCTAAGGGCATATTACTTATCTCATGTCATCACTAAAGAAAACATGTAACTAATCTTTCTTTCTGAGCTTGTACCAGTGCCCAGAAACAGTCAACATTCTTGACAGGCCTTGAATTTCCAGCAGTGTACTTGGAGCTCAATGCAGCTTACATAATATTACAATGAGCCTGTAAGACTAGGCCTATGAATTTCAAGGGTCCAAAATTAATAAATAGTAATATACCCCCAAATGTAGCTCTCCTATTGCTTGGAACTTTAAAATTTTAGTGTTAGTCTCTGTCACTTAAGAAATGGATCCACGTAGCTCCTCTTATGTCCTAGAAAGATTACCAGATGTTTTATATCCTCAGGAAACACTCATGTGCCAGATGTTGTGAAAAATCCATTATTGCCATTAACGATTTATCAGAAATAAATATCATAAGTGTTGTCTTTCACCCATAAAAAGAATAGGGGCTAGAAAGAATGGAAAATGAAGAGGGAGTAACTTCTGTTGAAAGATCGAGTTTGGTTCAGGGTATGTACAAGAAAGAGGCCCATGGGACAATTAGAGTGTAGTGTAGGACACTGGACATCTGGGAAGGAAAATGTGTAGAGATCACACCAAAAGAGGTGACAGACCAAAGAGTCACCCAATATATTTTCTCTCTTCTCTCATTTTGGTGGTCTTTGAGCTTTAACAATGATACTGTTTGCTAATCCAGTTTCATAATCTTGCTCTGAGGCTATGGTCTTCAAAATTAGTAAAGTCTCAAAGAATTCCCAAAGTTCTTTTGGTCTCAGTAAATGGGTAATCTAAAATGAACTATCAAAAAGCAAAGATGTAAGATTCAATTATTACTGCCACATCTTTTAGAATAACATATGCACTAACTATTTATACATATTAAAAATACTTAAGAACATTAGAATACTCCTTAGCATCCATAGCTTTATTATAGTTTCAATTTAAAATATAAAGATGTGATTTATTTTATGCTTTATTTATAAAGGTTTAGGTTGAATGGTGAATTTGATTTGTTTTTCTTCTTTAATAGCCTGAACATCCTATTCTATTAGTTAGCTTTTCTGTCATGGGACATAGTGCCTGGTGTTTACAATTTAAAGAAAGAGAGATTTAGTTTGACCGACAGTTTGGGGGAATCCAGTCCACCATGGTCAACCGGCTCCAAAGCAGAAGCATCATTCTGGAAGAATGTGACAAAGCAACATGCTTAGTTCCTGCCAGCTGGGAAGCAGAGCAGAGGAACAATGCCAGAGAGAAGGGATGAGGGACCAGACAGAGACCCCAACATCATGCCTCCTTGATACTCCCCCACAAACCTGTAAGTAGGCTGCACCAGTCACCTGCAGTGGACCCCAAAGACAATCAAGTGCACTCTCCACCTTAACTATTGCACCTGCTTAAGATAGAAACATTCAATTCATAGTGAGCATAACACATATGCAACATATAGGTACAATAGATTTTATTAAACTGACACTGAGCAGGGAAGGAAATGACCTGGAAATTTTAAGAAATAAAAATGTCTCTTAAAACATATGGATTAAATTTATTGGAAAGAATCTCACCTTTTACTTAGAAAAATTAAATTTTCCACCAAAAAAACCAAAGTTTTCCAAAAATGTTGACTAACGGGGAAAAAGAAAGTTTACAGATTTTTCCAATTCTTTTTATTCCATAATAAAACTTAAGTACCAATTGATACAGTTCAATTGTAAGAGATGCATTGTCAAAAATAATAGGAAAAATAGTTTGATAAAATAATTTTTTTTGAGACCAGGTCTCGCTTTGTAGTTCAGGCTGGCACTGAGCTCAAGAGAAAGAGAGAGAGAGAGAGAGAGAGAGAGAGAGAGAGTGAGAGAGAGAGAGAGAGAAAGAGAGAGAGAGAGAGAAATGCATAAATGAGCAAACACAAAAATTAAAGCAGTATTTTGGAGAGAGTTCTCTTTTCAATTTCCTTAACATAGAGAACTGGACATTTGAAAGGGAATGAAATCTTTAAATAGGAGCTCAAGAATGAAAGCAGAGTAAGCCAAGAGGACTGCTGGCTTAAAAAAATAAAAAGATTAACGAGGGATGTCGCTTAGGTAGGAAACAGGCCAATCCACAGACTACTATAGAGATGGTTTCTATACATACAGGTTTCTCTAACAAGATGTAATTTCTTACCGGCACTGTTTGGTTAATAGTAGGTAATTTTAAAAAATGGAAACAAAGCTTATGTACTTAGGAGGTGGGGTTTGTAGGGTAGGTAAGGGAATGGGAAAAAATGATAATCAAGTCCTGTCATGTACTGGTACAAATTGTTAATGTTGAGTGTAATCATGATATGTATATAAAATGTACCAATTTCACAGTTTAAAAAAAATAGTAAAATTTTCCTTTAATCAAAGGTTAAATAAGCTTCTGCACATTCTTGGGGGATCTTTTTATGAATTCCATAGTTACTATTATTTTAATTCATAGTTTAACATAAATGATTCATAATGCTAGAAATATAAGTTTAAAACACACTTCTTTTTATGTTCTCCTTCCTATTATAGAAGAACAAAAAACTGAGTCTAATGCTGCTGTGTTACTGACACTTCAAATAAGATTTAATTAGTTTCTCTGACACAGCAGTAAATCTTTAAATTAAAGAGTTCAGGAGTGCTCAGCCCCATAAATTCTCTAAGGAAATTTAAATAGGAGTAAGTTTTAAACACATCTTTCTTCGTGCTTCCTATGTGACAGCCAGTGTTGCCTCTTGACAAATGTCAAACATAAATATACCTTGAATCTATAAGAGTCCATCAAGAAGAGTTAATAAAGTGAAACCTGTTGGTGTTAAGGAATTAGAAGTCAGCCTCCAAAATGTCAGAGCAGGGTGTAGACAAAGTACCAATCAAAGCGTAAATGTTCCATTCTTCTACAACAATAGCCAAAGTTTACTAAGCACTATTACCTGTTTTATCTGAATTCACGTGTGTGTGTGCGTGTGTGTGTGTGTGTGTATGTGTGTGTACGCGCACTTATGAGGTTTGAAGTAAGGGAGTACTGAGCTATATTCCCAGTCCCCTCATCCCTTTTTACATTTTGTTTTGAGACTAGATCTTGCTAAATTGACCAGCCTGGCCTCAAACTTGAAATCTTCTTACCTTAGCCCCTAAGTAGCTGGAATTGTAAGTATGTACCCCATTCCTTTCTCATAAGCACAAGGTCCTGAGTTCACTCTCCAGTACTGGAAAAAAGTCCATACCAAGATTCATATCAATCCTAAGGGATTGGCACTATTAACATGCCCATTTCATAAGTGTAGAGAGAGATATAGACAGATTTGAGTAATTTCAGAACAACATAATGCCAGAGGGTATCTGTAGCAAAGGCTATGGGTGTGCCAACTATATCCCCTTGGGCCTTACCAGTGCAGTGTACACTCAGAACTCACTTTCGACTGCCCAGGCCACCACTTCTTGCTATGCAGGACAGACTAGAAAAAGCACCTAATCCATCCCAGGAGCCCTCAACCAATGACCAATGGGATTTGACAAACATGTCTTAGCAACCTCACCCCTCAGGTAGAGTGACTCTCAGGTTCACATTCTATATCACCTACCAAGAGCTGCTAAGTAGGATTATTAAGTACCCACAGTCACAAGTACTTGAATATTCATCATTTATTGTCTACCTTCCTCGTCTTTCTTACTTCTCTACCAACGATTCCAAAGATTACTTCATTCACATCCTTGTCTTAAGGTCTGTTATTGGGGGGAGGATTTCAATCTCAAAGAAAGCCCTACCCATGAGTAGAACCCAGAGAGCATGACTAAAGTCGAGGTGCTTTATCACTGTGATGTGCTGTTCACTCTCCTAAAGAGACAATGCGTATTTAGCAAAGATGATCTCAAGGATGATCTCAAGAATAGGGAAGAAATGCCTCCCTATTCTGTAGAAGCACCCCATATTCTAAAGTCTGTTATATAGTAGTCCTTAAAAAGACAGTCAATAATAAAGACAATTAGTGCTTTACTTGCAAGATATACAGATATTCAAGAGACTCATGGGAACTATCTTCCATCTCTTTCTTCTATGTTCTGATATCAAGAAAGATGTCAATAAAATGAAAACCATAATAGATAGAAAAGAGCAAAAACCGGAAATTTTCCATATACTTGTTTTATTCTTAGTTTTTATGCTTTTGCTTTTGTTTTTAGGCATGCATCGTTTCCTTTGATGTACGCGATAAAAGCCACTACCAGCTGTACTATCAAGATAGTATTTTACAAGTGACGAGAAAATGTCTCAGAAATACCTTTTCTGCATTTTAAATTTTCAACTTCCTCTTTTCCCATCCACACTTTTAGAGGTTGTTTGCAGGTGATGTTATGCTTTCAGACACATTGTTAATAGCATAAGGATGCCCTCATTTATGGCACATTTGATACATTAATAAAGATATAAGTTAAATTATACTGTATGAAAATTATAAAGTGCATTATGGAAATTTTTTACTGAAAATAATGCTAAACTGAGTCGCTTTGGTTTAAAAACAACTGCTCTGAAACATCATGTCTGCAGGGAAAAGCTTAACAAAAGACTAGAAATCTTGGAATTCCAGTGCTACTGAATTTTTGTGTTATTTGCAACAGGGAGGGGGGAAATTGAACTAGAAAAATCTCTCAGGGTCTCTAATTCAGTTTTGTCTCTATAAAGTACAGTGGCGAATGGCACTGGCTGCAGTCTGAGACAGCAGTTAGCTGTAGAAGTTTCACTCTGCAGCTATGACTCTTTGCATCCTACCTCTTGCAAATTATGTAATCTTCTTATGCTTATGTCCTAACTTGTAAAATACAGGGGAAAGTATCAAATGATGCTACATTAAATAACACTTACTCAACACAGTTCCTGCCACACACTTGGTTGCTAAATTGCAACCAATGTTATTATTTTACAATTTCATGCATTAACTTCACTTTATGTCATTTTCTATAACAGAAGCATAATTCCTGACTCTAGTAATTTAATGCATACTAACGAAAATTTTCAAACCTACTAAAAAGTTGGATGAGATGTAGAATGAACACTTATAAACCCAATACCCAGATTCTACCATTTCCACTTTGCTACACTGGTATTGTAGTATATCTGTATACCTAGGCCCATATTCACCAAGCAGTCCTTTTTCTAATTCAAGAGTCAACTGGTCAGCCTACATAGGCATAAGCTGGTTACACAATTTGCTTGTGCTTCTTTTTTATTCCTTTTAACCTAAAATTTAACATGTAGTAAAATTATGTATTTTTACATTTTTGAGCAGTTTAAATATTAATAATTGAATCAAATATATTCACTGTAACAATGCATTGGAATTCTGATGTTGAAAGGCAGCTGTTACTAAAAGACATTCATTAAGCAAAGCTGGGATACTCAGACATACCTGAATTTTCTGGTGCATTAAGGAAATTAATTTTGCTCCAAAACTTCTCTTGAAATTTTATTTCCCTAAGCCAATGTTGTAAAGAGAATATGCTGCATAAAAGTAAATATTTCTTTGCTTATTTATGTCATAAGAGCACACCCAGATGAGTCTTCATGAATAAAGATAATAGCAATGTGTGCAGAAATAGAGGAGCTGCAGGTGCTATGAAAACTCACTTACAACCTGTGCTCCCCCAGTCAGCTCCTGGAGGCTGTTCGCTTTGTTTCCTAGTGTATTGTTTCATTGTTATAACATGCTCATTTTCATGTCATCTAATGCACCAGAGAAGAAGACAGGGCCTGGTTCTTAAATTCTGCTAGCTTTAAGATTTTGCTGTATCTTGTACTAAACTCATTCTGGAGGTCCTAAGAGTTTTGTTTTTAAGCTACGGGTGATCCAGCATGAAAGTGCAGGGTTGGAGAAAGCCACACACACTTCCCATCAGGGCTCCGCCACTTGTTAGTTATATGACCCGGGGCAAACTGCTGTACTCCATTAAGCTGTGGGATTATTAACATTTTTGGCCCACTGCTCTAAATTAAAGCGAGATAGTGTAGTTTGTCAAGGTCTTAGGCAGATTCTCCACTTGTTCACGTGGCAGCATCCACTTACTGACCTGTGGGAGTGGAATGCTTCAGATGATACCAAAAGTTTATTTTCCAGTCCTGAACTTTTAGGAGCTTCATTCCATTATCTTACTTGTAACACAGTGTCTGTCTCAGTCACTCTCTTCTCTGAGACACACTACCCAATACCAACAACTTACAGGAAGAGCTTACTTGCTGTGGCTCATGTTTTTAGAAGTTTCAGTCTATGACTGGTAGGTCAACACAGAAACAGCATGGTGGAAGGACCTGCCACTGGAGAAGTGGCTTACAGCAGCCAGGAAGCAGCGAAGAGGGGAGGAGTCGGGGAGGAACGGATCCCCTCACGGGTCAAACCTAGGGACACCTCCATCCAGGCACCCCTTCCTAACAGCAAGTCAGCTATAAACTCCTCAGAAGATTGATCCAGATCTAAACTATAACAGCCTCTGAAATAGGTGGTTGTACAGAAAAAACAGAGATATCAAACATGTAGACTGCAGGAGTGGACAAATCTGAAATTAGGTGGAAGGGCTTGAATCCATCTCATGATTTACATAAGTGGAGATCTTAAGCAAGATATTTAACCTCTCTGAAATAAGATAACTGATCTCTCTGAGATGACTTTCTTATGCATAAAATGAAGATGACAATGACATCAAAGAAGACATTTGTTAACTGCTTGCTATGCACAAGGTTTCTCACAACTACCTTGTAAGGTAGGTGTACAGTTAGTGGCTCCGTCCTTTCCCCTGCCAAGTAAACCCAAGGGAAAATGCCAGCAACTGGCCTTAAGATGTTCTCTTCCTTTTAGGAAATTAGGGAATGCACCCTCAACAGAAATGTAAATCTGACCCCAAATACTAGCTTCTATTCCCCAATGAGTTAGTTTCTTCTTTCACCAGCTCTTCTCATATACATTTTTGCTACTAAAACTGAATATGGAATCAAGGGCTCCTGAGGCTTCATCACAATTAGTAAAAATTTTCACACCACTCAATTTATGAAGATTTCTGACCTAGTTATCGTAACATAAAATCCTCAGAGCCATTCCCTCTGAAAAGTCTAAAACAAATCCTATATCATACTTCATTCTTAAGATGTCTTGGTTATTTTTATAGTTGAGGTCATTTACTTTTATTTTATGGTACTAGGGATTGAGCCCAGGGTCTTCACTAAGTTGGGCATGAACTTGGATTCCTCCTGCCTCAGCCATGCAGAGGGCTGGGGTTACCCACCTGCACCACTAACCCTAGCTGTTAATTCATTTCCACAGTGAGATGCCAGTATCTTCCCCACGAGCAGGACACGATCCCCAGAATCTCCTCTGGGAGCCGTGCTGGAAGAGAGCTTGCACTGGATAAAGCGAGCCCCTCTCCAAGCATCTTTGTGGTTTCGTTCCCACATAAGTAGGGGCTCAAGTAGGGCACGTTCTTTAACCTGCCAATTGAATCTATTTCCTCTGTGTTTCTACAACTTTGTGTGTCTCACTGGACATCTTGGCAAAGTGATAAAGAGGCCAACTTTCCTTTTGAAAGAGCTCACTCATCTACAGAATTTGCTTGTTTCTAGGTGCACTTAGTTTCTGTGATATAATAATTAATGCGAAGGTATGGGTGGCTTCTCTTCACAAGCATTCACTCTTACTAAAGACTTCAGAAAAGAGCCTGTTGCTTTATCCCAGGGTACAATTCCTGGCTTCAGGGCACAAAGCGGAGTGCCTTGGGTGAGCACTGAGCGCAGAACCCCGCACACCATACTCCATAACCAGCTAGACCTATAGCTAGTTGGATGTGTCTGTGATTTTGTGTGATTGTGGTTTTATCGCTCTTAGATAGGTTTTCCTCACCTATTAAGTTACAGTAGATGGGAAACCACCTTGTTCTCACTTCCCTATGGCCAGCCACCCTTGTCTGCAGGTCACATGAAAGCGGGAAATAGTTTTTCCTTGTGCCTCTGAAAGAGAAACCTATAATCTCTGAGAGGAGAGCACAGGTGTCTGTGTAAACGAGGATGACCGTGGTGCCTTTTTGTGACAAGTTTCATGCCTTCTGCAATACATTTCTCTTTATCTCATCATCTGAGTATGATCATTTTCTTTTCAGGGCAATCTGGGGCTTGAGATCATTCCCCTTCACTAGCCACATACTTGATTGTACACACACAAACACACACACCTGCCCTCCCTACTCACTAGTATTGATGTAAAATGTCTTCAAAGTCAAATGTTTGTATCACTCACTCGGTAGTAGCGGTTGGGTCTCAAGACCTACTTTTCCGCAGTGAGCAATATTAACCATCCCAATTTTCCTGCTGTTGAATGACTTAAAGTGGGCACGTAACTTCGTCTTGGCCAATGAGCCATGAGAGAGAATCTCCTAGGGTTGCCTCAGGGAAGTTTCCTAGCCCATAACACAAGTTCCTTAGAAAGAGACTGTCCCTTCCTTCCCTCTGGTTTTGACTTTGTCATGTCTCTATGAGACACATACAGTGACTACAGCCATTCTGCCGCTAGTCTAAAAAAGAAGGCAGGGCAAAGAAACTTGCCTCCATATTGGACTAGAGCCTAGATGTAGCATGCCTGGTTCCTCCTAACTCTGGGCTTCTTATATGAGAACAGATTTGATTTTTGCTTATGCCAGTTGGAGCTAGGCTTTCTGCTACCTGCCGTGGAAAGCAATTTAGCTGATTCATGGACACTGTAATTTTCCTGGGCAACCCTAATTGTCAGCCGTCTAATTGCATTTTATCTCCAGTTGCTCATCGACTGTATTGCTTTGACAGAGCACATAATTGCCAATATTCTTCAAGCGCAAAGAATGTCAAGTACTGATATATAGGAGAGTTTGTTGGCTTGCTTTAAAAACATATATTGTTTCTATTCATTTAATTTGTAATCTTCCCCTCCCCCTACCAGGGACAAGCAGCACAGGTTAACGTAACCTTAGTAGGTAGTTACATTACATCACCAAGAACAATGGTGAGGAAGTTGATCATCCAGAGCTACCTGCACCATTCTATTAATTGTAAAAATCTGGATGTAACAGGAAGAATTATCTGCTTCTAAATAAGGTATTTCTGATACCATAGCACATGCTTTTGATCAACATAAGGATATTTATTTTTTCATGTACTTAACATTGTGACACCTTTTCTGTTAGTGTAATAATGTTTAGCCTTGCTGTGTCCTCTTGTGTACCACAAAAGTGTCCCCTCAAAGGGGAGAGACACACAGAGGAACAAATGATGATGCATTGGATCATATGTTACAGACATTCTTCTTTAGTGTGTAAATTCCTTGTTTTGGGAGAAAGTCCACACAGGAAGGGCTGTGAGAAGTGTCAGTTAGGATATGCTGCTTTGTGTGTTTATTTTTAAAAGCAACCTGCTTACTTTTAAATAATACATTTAATTCTCGAGAAGTAATGGAACCAAGTGCGTCTACATTTAGAGAGAATGGTGTTACAATGGAAAGGTCATCTGTGTTTACTGTGACTTAACTGAGAAGTCTGAGTTCCCCTCATTTGTCTTTTTGATCGTTTCGGGGAGTTTTGCTATTCCTCCATTTCTCTCGGAGGACAGAATCTGTGGCCTCCCCTGTAGATCACAAACATCTAGTGATCAGGCCGAGGGAAGCAGAAGTCACAGGAAGATGAATGCTGATTGGAAACTGATGTGATTTAAAAGGATGAGGCTTAGGTATCAGATGTGAGTGTGAGAGAAGTCGCTGCGGGAGTGGGAACAGTTAGAGAAGTGGGATGTGGCAGTGGTGCCAGGACTGCCCAGCCTAGTAACTGCTCATTTGTCACTTACCAAACCGAGGGGACAAAGACAAAAGTGGGTAACATAACTGCTAATAGTGTTGGAGTTCAAACTACACGGCATTAAAAACTTCACCCACATTACTGCCTCCAACCCTATACAAAGCTGGCGTGAGGATTGGACGCAGTAACACACAGTTTTGACCCACTTGCTGCTGCCACTCTCGAGGTGCTTCACCCTCCCTGAGCACCCCTCCCTCTGCTCACACTCTGGAAATGGTCCCTCAGTTCAGCCGGCCTCACTTTCCCTGCTACAGTGAGCCATCTGTTTCCTGCCAGGACCCTTGACTCGTACTGAGGAAACAAACTATTTTAAGCAAAAGTGCGATGTAGGGAGGAATATTGGGGTGTCACAGAAACAAGGGGTGAAGACCGAGCAAGAGCAACAACAGGGGGTCTTTAGTGGGACTAGCCTGGGCCACCCACCACCACT
>PVIR01026532.1:0-23963 GCA_004026965.1 Petromus typicus | reverse complement strand
CAAACAGACAAAGAATAAAAGCAAAGCAACTTCAATCTCTACAGTAGAATTAAACTAAGAAACACAGTAATCAAGTTAATTAAAGAAACTCAATATTTCTGTTAAATAAGCTCAGGTCTGCCAAAAGTATGTGTCAAGTAAATACTGTATTTAAAAAGTCTCATCTTCTTGTAAGCCACCATGACTTACCTTGGGAGAAGGCACACAACTTACTAATACCAAGACCAAAAGTACAGTTTAGTAAGACCTTTAGGAATGTGTAGATACACATATAGAACTGTAAACAATTTCAAATATAGTGTGCAAAAATTAATGCCTATTTTCCCAACTAAAAGCATACATTTAAAAAAAATTACCTTTATTGGTACATTATGAGTACACATCATAATCGCATTCAACATTAAGAGTTTGTACCAGAATATGACATGACTTGATTCTCATTTTCCCCTTTTCCCCCTGCCCTGCATCCCCCCATGCCCTGTATACACAATCTTTGTCTTCTTTTTTCTTTATTATTACCACATTCATATTCCTCTCATTATTTACCCTTACACTCTTTCCTTTAAATATTTTCTACTTCACAATATCAACTATACATACTACAACTCATTTACAACTTCATTTTCTCATACCAGAGAAAAGATACGATATTGACACATCTGTGACCTGTTTATTTCACTTATGAGAACGACCTCAAGGTACATCCATTTAAGTATGAATGACTCAGTCTTATCATTTTTAATGGCAGAGTAATCCTCCATTCTAGAAAAGAACCACATCTTCTTTACCCAGTCTCCAGTTGATGGACATTTGGTTGATTCCAAGATGCAGCAATCACAAACTGAGCTGCTATAAACATGGGTGCACATATGTCGCTGTGAAATTACTCTTTTAATCCCTTTGTGTATATGCCTAGCAGAGCGATGGTCGAGTTAAATGGGACCTCCAATCCTAGTTTTTTGAGGAATCTTCACATTGATTTCCACAGAGGGTGTACGAGTCTACATTCCCACTAGCAGTGGAGAAGGGTTCCCTTTTCTCCACAGCCTCACCAATATTTATTGCTGGCTAATTCTGACATGGCAGCCATTCTTTGAGGAGTTATATGAAATCTCAGTGTTGTTTTCATCTGCATCTCTAGAATGACTAATGATGTTAAGCATTTCTTCATATACTTCTTAGCTGCTCTTACTTCTTCCTCTGAAAATTATCTGTTCATTTCAGATGCCCATTTTTGAATTGGGTCTTTAAATTTGGGTGGGCTGATTTTTTTAAGCTCCTTATATATTCTAGATAGTAGTCCTTTGTCTGAGGAACAGGTGGTAAAGATTTTTTCCCACATTGTTGGCTGCCTTTTTGCTCTGTTGGTGGTTTCCTTTGCTTGCAGAAGCTTTTTAAAAGAATGAGGTCCCATTTGTTGATTTCTTCAGCCAATTGCTGTGCTATAGAGGTTTTGTTCAAGAAGTCTTTCCCTAAGCCAATGTCTTCGAGAGTTTTGCCTAACCTGTTTTGCAACAGACTCAGAGTGTCTGTTTTAATATTTAGGTCTCTTATCCACTTTGATTTTAGCTTGGTACCTGGTGAAAGAGCTAGGTCTAGTTTTAGTCTTTGACAGGTTAAAGCCCAGTTTTTCCAGCACCATTTGTTGAAGAGGCTGTCTTTCCTCCATTGAGAATTTTTGGCTCCTTTGTCAAAGATGAGGTGACTCAGTGTATCTGGAGTAGTTTCTGGATCTTCTAATCTACTCCATTGATCCTCAGGTCTGTTACTTTGCTAGTACCGTGTAGTTTTTATCACGGTGGCTTTATAGTATAGTTTCAGGTTCGATGTTGTAGTACTCCCCACAATGTCCTTGTTGCTTAGAATTTCTTTTACTATTCTAGATCTTTTGTGGTTCCAGATGAAAGTTTGGATTTTCTTCTCTAGATCTGTGAAATAAAGCATACATTTTTAATTTTTATTTATTTATTTATTTATTTTTGAGACATGGTTTCGCTTTATAGTTCAGGCTGGCCCTGAGTTCAGCCTCAAACTCACATCACAGCAATCCTGCTGCCTTTGCTGGGATTACAGGTGTGAGCCACAACACCTGGCACTGTGGTATGTGGTACTGATTGCTGCTGGGGTGAGTCTCCACACCCAGTATTGTATGTGGTTACCAGGGAATCGAACCTGGGCCCTTGCACTTGCAAGACAGGCACCGGAACCACTGAGCTAAATCCCTGGCCCAAATCATACATTTTTTAAAGCAAGATTGCTTTTCACTGGCTAAGAGAAGCATAGTTTTTACCAGATACATGACCATAAGCAATTCACAAAGTAACAATTTAGCAAAACAATTAAATTACTTTTACAGCATATTAAGATAGTAATCAGATTTTTTTTTTTTTTAAGGTTTTTTGAGACAGGGTCTCACTTTGTGGTTCAGGCTGGTCCTGAGCTCAGCCTCAAACTCACATCACAGCAATCCTCCTGCCTCTGCCTCCCAAGTGCTGGGATTACAGGCGTGAGCCACCACGCCCGGCACTGTGGTATGTGGTACTGGTTGCTGCTGGGAGTGAGTCTCCACGCCCAGTATGGTATGTGGTTACCGAGGAATCGAACCCGGGTCCTTGCGCTTGCAAGACAGGCGCCGGAACCACTGAGCTAACTCCCCGGCCCAGTAATCAGATATTTTTCAGAGGAAGAAGTAAAAGCAGCTAAGGAGCATATGAAGAAGTGTTCATCATCATTTGAGAGATGCAGATGAAAACAACACTGAGATTTTGTCTCAGTCCACAAAGAATGGCTGTTATCATGAAATCAACCAACCACAAATGCTGGCGAGGCTGCAAGGAGAAAGGAACCCCTCTCCACTGTTGTTGGGACAGTGGACTAGTGCAGTCACTGCAGAGATCAGTGTGGCGATTCCTCAAAAACTAGGATTAGAGGTTCCATTTGACCCTGCTATTTCCCTGCGGAGTGCATACATGAGAGAATTAAGATTCATCATGGCAACATATGTGTACCCATGTTTATAGCAGCCCAGTTTGTGATAGCCAAATCTTGGAAACAACCCAAATGCCCATCAACTGAAGACTGAATAAAGAAGATGTTTTGGTTTTTTAAAATATAAAATGGAGTATTACTCTGCCATAAAGAATGATAAATTTCAGTCATTTATACTCAAATGACCTACCTTGAGGACATACTCATAAGTGACATAAATAGCTCACAGATGTGTAAATACTGCATCTTTTCTCTAGTATGAGAAACTGGAGGTGAAAATGAGTTCTAAAATTTACAACAGATATTGTAAATTTGAAAATATTCAAAGGTAAAAGGAAGGTAGGTGAAAGTAAAGAAGGGAAAGAAAAAATTTGATGGTAAAATGGAAGCAAAGCTTATGTATATAGGAGGTGGTGGGTTGTAGGAAGGGCAGGGTAATGGGAAAAAAGTGAGAATTAAGTTGTGTCATATACTGGTACAAATTCTCAATGTCAAGTGTGATCATGCTGTGTATATAAAATGTATCAACAAAATGAATTTTTTAAAAGAAACAGTCCTCATGACTGATAACATTCTATCAGGACAGCTATATTTTTTAAAAAGAGAAAAATCACATAATAGCAGTTTAGGCAACAAGAATTATAAAACAAAACATTGAACAGATGTTTAAGTAAATGAACTTCCTCAGATGTAGGGGTTTTTTTGGGTTTTGTTTGTTTGTTTGTTTGTTTTTTGTTTTTTTTTTGTTTTTTTGTTTTTTTTTGAGACAGGGTCTTGCTTTGTAGTTCAGGCTGGCCCCAAGCTCAGCCTCAAACTCACATCACAGCAATCCTCCTGCCTCTGCCTCCTGAGTGCTGGGATCACAGGCATGAGCCACCACGCCCGGCACTGTGGTATGTGGTACTGGTTGCTGCTGGGCGTGAGTCTCCACACCCAGTATGGTATGTGGTTACTGGGGAATCGAACACGGGCCCTTTCGCTTGCAAGACAGGTGCCAGAACCACTGAGCTAAATCCCTGGACCCTCAGATGTAGTTTTTAAAACATTTAATCCTGAGAAGATAGTAAAGAACACAAGAAATTATTCTGAGAAATTTAAAATCTCTTTTTTAGAGTTCTGTTGAAAATTTTACTAAGAACAGATTAGTCTCCTAAACATTGTTTTAAGCAGATTCTAACTTTTTCCCTAGGTATTACAATTTTTAAAAACAGAGCTTCAACTAGAAATGTTTTATTCAAAAGTTATACTGTTGGCACTCAATTTAGAACAAAACATGCTTTATAATATTATAAAATGATACCACCTCATGCACACACCATCAGTCATTTTAAAATATATGTTTTTACTCTAATGTGTGTGCAAACTGTCCCATATTAGGGCAAGCACTGTAGTTTTAGGAAAGAACATACCTATACCATATGTGAGGTGGAAATGCCCTAATCATTGTTTCTGTACCTTACAAGGCTTTTCGGTAAAAACAAAGTGATTTAAAAGTTTAATAACTCATCTTAAGTATTTAATGTAAGCTGACTAGACAGTAAGATGGCAGCATTTACCTGTTACACAGAAGTGGGCAAGCCTTTGAGCATCTCTTAAAACTAGTAGAATTAGGCAACAAACCTATTCACAGACCAGGCGATTCATGACAATGAACTCTGTACAGCAAAGGACTTCTTTCCCTTAAAGCCAACTGTTAGTAGGATATTAAATAAATTGTATTTATACAAATTACTAACTTCAGGATATCTTAAAATGATAAATAAATACAACCATCAATTGCTTTGAGATGTACATTTTAAGTTTCCATTTTCAGATAATTATTATCTCTCCAGAATAGTTATTCTGAAAATTATTAATAGGATTACATATCTTTTGTTTTTACATCAGTGTTACATAGACATATATACCAAGAATCTATGAAATATTTAATACACTAAAATGCATGATATAAATGTGAAAAAGCAAAGACTACACTGACTTATACTTAGCAAATGTCTTTTGTATTTTTACTGAATTATAAATGACAAGTGTTTTACTTATGTATCTGAGTTTTTAACAATTACTTGTACATCGACTATAAAATATAAAACATCCAAAAAAACAAGTTTATGTCCCAAAACCATTTTTTCTTTTGTTAAAACAAAACAAACTTCTAAGAGTTTTCAGAGGTTTTTCAAACTTGAATATTTACACTGACCCCGATGAATTGTTTTTAATCAAATTTTCATGTCACCAAAAGCAAACTATTTTAGAACCCCATAAATGAATCTATTTGAAAGATTATAAAAGGAATTTACTAATCGTGGGGACTTTTATGACAAAGTTCAGAAAACCTAGAAAGAGCCCAAAACTGCAGAAATTCACGTCCCTTTCAGGGCCTCCTTGTTGGTCTTTTCAGGTAGCAGAAGTGATTGCTCATGAACCTGGCAACCCAGTGTTTTCAGGAAGTTAGGAAAAGGTATAGCATGGCTGGTGGAACTTGCTCAGACCGATTAATGCATAAGACAATCTCTACTGCTCCACATGGATGCAGTAAGACAACTATTAACTGGACTTTTATTGTCTAGTAAACAGAAGGTCTAGTACATCACTACCACTTCTCCACTGTAACAAGCATAGGAGAGATCAGTTATACAACTCAGCTGCTGAGTAGAGGCTGTTAGGCTCTTCAAAGTACTTATGTTTAAGAAAGTAGCCCTGAGAACATCTGGGAATAACCAGTCCTGAAACTGAGGCAGTCACGATGCAGATACCACCGTAGGGATGGACAAGAGGCAGACTTGGTCATTTACCTACCAGCTATTAAAACACAGTTTGATTTTTTTCATTCATATTTAAAAGCTACTTTGTCTATAAACTACACCTTTTGAACTAAGTTCTATCAAAATGCTGCCTCTTGGGACCCCTTCTGTTAACACTAGAAGCAGCCTTTATGCTGATAATTGTTGCATAACATTAAGACTAAACAGTGTAAAATTTTTAATAAAAGAATATCAAGCCAGTGTTGTGCTTCATTGACACAGTGAATGACAGTGTTTGACATTCATTGTATAAGCATTTACCCAAACTATTATGTTACCTTCAGCAGCCTCTCACATATTAAAATAATATTCAGTTCAACCAACTCTGATTTGCAAGTCTTTACATCTTCTAAAAAAGTCAATTATTTAAATTTGCCTAACATCAGCAAAATGTGATTTAACAGTTGAAGACTTCTTTGCTACATCTTTCAAAACATTTCCTTAACTCATGTGAGCCAAAAGGCATTTGAGTTTATGCTTAATTAGTTACTGAGAACTCTTATCTTAAATTAATCAACAGCATCTACACAATATACAAACACAAGTGCACACATAGAACATATATATTTGTGCTAACACATAATATGAAGGCAAAGTTATTACTGATTGGCTTTTAAAAAGTTATTCTGGTGGGAAAAATGAGATGTGTCATGTACTGGTACAAACCCTCAATATTGAATGTAATCATAATGCATATATAAAGTGTACCAATAAAGTCAATTTTAAAAAATAAGTAAAAAGTTCTTCTATTGGCACAATCTTCCTTTTCACGGTCCTAAGCAATACTTAATCTTAAATCTGCATATTTGAAGGCAGGCTTCCTGTTTCCAGGTAGTGAGAAATACACTTCTCAAAAGAGGTTGTTTGCCTAGCTACTTAGAGTGTGGATTTCCTGAATCTTCTTCCTTTTTTTCCTGCCTTAATGTACAAGCCTTAATCAATTTAAAAGCTTTTGCCCTAGGTATTAAGATGTTTTCCAACATACTAACCTTTAGATATAGCTGTCCGAAAGTTTCTGCATCTTGTCTTAGCTCAATGCTTGTATTATGAAAAAAAAAAAAAAACAGCTTAACAACAGTGCTCCCCATCAAGAAAAATACAAAAGCAAAACAGCTGTAGTCAAATTTCCCTATTTTTTTTTCAGTCATAGAATGGAGGTCTTTGGTCCCAAAAATAGATTTCAGTAAATAAGTTTTGACAGACATTTTGAGAAAGAACTAGTTCACAAAGAGCCAAGGCCTATTAGTCAAAACAAAAAACATAAAGCCCAGTAAACTCAACATTAGGCAAGTTGTTGCACGTTCACTGGGGACAGACACGCCTTGCTTGTACTTTTCATTAATCCAGGATAGGACAAGAAAAGCAGCTATGGATACTATCTCTGCCAAAGTTATTTTGAAGAATTTTCTCAAGAACAGCCCCAAAATGAAGCCAGAATTGCCTTCAGTTATACAGGCCATGGTGTATTACAATAAAATCACCCTTTTCCAAGACACAGGTAACTAAGACTTTTCTAGGAGCTGCAGAGTAGCACAAGTACTTTCATTTTTGAACAATGTAAACAGAATTCCTCAAACACGCTACTAGTGTCTTTAGTTCCTGGAAATCTCTTAATCTAAACCTTTTTTGTTGAAAAGTAGTTCAAGAATCTCGAGCTCTATATTGCCGTGTAAAGAATTCTTAGAATGATCTGCAGCCCCAAATGGCTTACCTAAATTTAGATAGTACTGAAACCCTGCTGTTCATCCCAGAATAAAGGTGGTTATAAGAGGAGAAAGAGTTAAGAAAGAACAGCAACAAACAAAGGTAGGCCAAAACAAATGAATACTCTGAAACAAAACAAATACTTGGAATATTTTCTACCTCTGAATCTCTCTTCTCACCAACCAGTGCCCCCAAAAGGACTTCCAATAGGTATGGATGGCTGAAAATGTTAAAGGCCCATGCCTCAGCCCAAATGGCACTCATCACCACTCAATGACCTGCAGTAAATGCAAAATGGCCCGAGATGGTGAGGGTCCTTACCTTGCCCAAATGGTGCCACCACGGGACCTAGGAGAAGGTCTACGCTGTGGAAACAATGGAACTCTGGAGGACGCTTTCCTAGTAGGAAATAAGGAGGAACTTATCAGCATCCCAAACCTTTTTCCTTTCACACACACACACACACACACACACACACACACAACTTTTGTAGGCAGCTGATGTACAGATGGAAACAAAGGGATAATCCCCAGGATACACTTGTGTTCCTGACAATTGATGGAATGTCTTGTTCCTAACTGTAGTGTTCCCAGAGTCCTTTATGCCCTCTGTCCAGAAGAGAACTCCTGAGGCAGGAGCATCTCAGAGGCAGAGCCGTGTCATGTTCCCCTCCTCTGCCTGAGAGAGGACAACCAGGAGCATCTTGGTGAGGTGCCACAGCTCGATGTCGGCCAGTGTGTGTCACATCTGTGTATACTGCCAGCCAGCCTCTCCTGAGTCATGTTTCCTCAACAACAGCAACCTCTTAATCTAGCTTAATTTTGCATAACTCCTGCTTATTTAATTTTGCTTTTATCCTTTGGTTATAAGGAACTAAGTTAGAAGATATTAATGTCTACTTAGAGGGGGCTTGGGCCCTCAAGAAAGTAAGCACATAAACGGGGGACATTGCGTCACATTTTATTGATCTTGTGCTTTTCTGGTTTTGTGGATTCATGTGAGTTTGTTTTGTGTGCTTGACTATTTTTGTATTTATCTGCATCTTTTCTGTTTGTTTGTTTATGCTTTTCATATAACATCATTATATCTTTGTCATGTAGCTGGCTAGCTACTGAACAAAAGTGTCTCAGATCGCATAGTGTGAGAGGATAAAGGCTTCTTTGCTCTTCACAACTAGATACTTAGCTTTTTGGTGAACATGCAGATCCCACGGTGATTATAGGATAGCTTCCTTCCAGCTAGTGGCCAACCATCCCTAAGACTGCCAGGTCCTCTACCTTGGCCGCATGCTCTGTACTTTGCCAGGACACAGGAGGAATAGTAACATGGAAATGGATTTGAAAGCCAACCTGGATGTAGGATGTGTTGGCAACAATAGATGAGTATTTAAACTGAAAAAATTTATTATAGTAAATAAAAGACATAGTGCTATTAGTTTCTCTCAGAGTACTACCCCTTGTTTCAAACACGTACCTCTCATTATTATTTTTTTTTTTTTTAGGTTTTTTTGAGACAGGGTCTTGCTTTGTAGTTCAGGCTGGCCCTGAGCTCAGCCTCAAACTCACATCACAGCAATCCTCTTGCCTCTGCCTCCCGAGTGCTGGGATTACAAGTGTGAGCCACCACACTCAGCATTATGGTATGTGGTAATGATTGCTGCTAGGGTGAGTCTCCACACCCAGTATTGTTATGTGGTTACCGGGGATCTAACCTGGGCCCTTGCGCTTGCAAGACAGGTGCTGGAACCACTGAGCTATATCCCGGGGCCCAATCTCTCATTATTCTTGACACTTTCTGGAGCAGTTCTGGAGTTGTCCTTCATGAGGGTCTTGGTTGACTGATGGGTGTCTTCATGTCCTGAACTGATTCAGAATATTTACCATTTATTATGGTTGGTGTCTAGATATTCCCCCTAAAGCCTCATGTGTTTGTAGGTGGAGCTTTTCAGAGGTAATGGATTCTAGGGTGTGTGAAGTTAGAGTTAAACTGTGTGATGTTGGGTTTAGATCGTGTGATGTTAGGATTCATGTGTGATTACTAAATTAGTTCACAGATTAGTTTGGCTTTGCGTTAGTTACTCCTCTCTTGTTGCTTAGACAAAATACTGGGCAGCCAGAGTTAAAGGTTGTTGACAATTTGTAGAGGTTTCACTTGCTATTTGGCTGGCTCCAAGACTGAGAGGCATTGCAGAGGAAAAATGGTTCATGGTGGCCAGAGGTAAAAAAAGCAATATGAGATTTAACAGTATCTCCCTGCTCCCTTTACCATAACCAGACCACTTAGGACAGTAGCACTCACACCATTATGACTAGTGCCCTTGAGCCTGGCCTTACACTGGAGGAATGTAATTGCTTTCTAATCCATGCTTTCTGATCAGTGAAGTGTTTTCTGACCAAATGTGAAGCGCTACAGCAGCTTAAAACTCATAGACCTGGTGCCATACTCTGTGGGAAAGTGCAGTTTGTGTTTGTGTAGTTTTCTCCCTGACCTTCTTTGTTTATGTCATTCTAAACCTTTCGAAAGTTAAAGTTGGACTTGAGACTTGTTCACAGAAACAATACTGCCTTGAGATATTAGCTATGTGCCTAGGGCTGAGGATTTAGCTCAGTGGTTCCTGTGCCTGCTTTAATAGCGCAAGGTCCTGGGTTTGATCCCCGGTGACCACATACAACAAAACCATGCGTGGAGACTCATACCCACCAGCAATTAGTACCACATACCACTGTGCCGGGCGTGGTGGTTCACACTTGTAATCCCAGCACTCGGGAGGCAGAGCAGGAGGCTTGCTGTGATATGAGTTTGAGGCTGAGTTCAGGACCAGCCTGAACTACAAAGTGAGACCCTTTGTAGTTAAAAACACAACTAGATAGTTGCCTCATCGCACATCATTTTGTAAGCTATGAGCCAGCTATGTCCTTGGTTAAAAATAATTTTGATTAAGTTCTGATTCCCTGCCAGCGGTGACTTCTAGATGGCTAATCAGTAGAATTTAGCAAGCCTGTAAAACAGACAGCCAACAAAATCAAATCTATAACCAAGAAAAGTGCCAATGTCAATGTACCCTTACTATGTAAGCCCACCTATTCTAAATACTGTAATTGCCCTGCTCACCCTTAGAACAGGGCAAGTCCACAAAGACTTGTTTCTGGGACTAGTCATTACCATTAATAAAGTTTTTCTTGTTTTACCCTACTCTCCTGTCTCTGGTTGATCACTTTGATTGATCTGATCAGATTTCCACAAAATCATAAATCAATTCCAGCTTCACACATTCTGTATCAAGGCAACTCTGAAACAGTCTATGATCACATGAGACTTTGAGGGGGGACATGAGGTCACAAACTGTAACAGGCATAGTTCTGGGTCAGATAACCGGAAGGCCTACCCGGAATGTGAGTGCTATCTACCCGAACAGAATATAAGGGGCAGAAAGAGGGCTGCTGCTTCTTTGCTGCTTCACTGCTTTGCTGCCTTCTGCCCTTCACAAACTGTTTCTCCTCTGCACTGCCTCTACCACATCACCATGCATTGGAGCCAGCCAGATAGCAACTGAAACCTCTACAAACTGTGAACTACCATAAACCCCTCCTCCTTTAACCTTGGAAATTAGGTATTTTGTCTCAGCAAGAAGAAAAGCACCTAACACATCATTCACAGTTGTTTTGATTTTGAGGAAGAGCTAAAAGTTACACATTAAGGTGTGTCATGGACTGGTACAAACCTTCAATGCTGAATGGGATCAGAATGTATACATAAAATGTACCAGTAAAATCAATCTAAAAAATTTAAAAAATAAAAGTTACACAGTGATAGATTCAATGCATAAGGTGGATGAGAACATATTATAATGTTATTAGTTGACAGAAATTGCTATAAATCTTTGATGAATGAGATATGATCAAAAATAAGATGAATATCAAAGAAATTTAAATTGATTACAATAAAAGACACTTTGCTTTGATGTCCCTCAAAATGTTCAAAATACTTTTTACTGAGAATATATTTATCTTGTAATTCTTAGCAGAGTGTATTTTACTACGATAATTCTTTTTAACATTTAAACATTCACCATAACTTTTGACTACCCTTCGTCCATTCCTTGGCCCACACTATATTCACCATAATGGCTTCACCAAAATGCAGTGAAATTCAGGAAGTACAGACATTCAATCGTCTCGAGTGAAAATGCAGTGGAGTCTGGCAAATTTTTAGTATATTTCCACCACATATTCTTTCTTTCCCCCAGCACAGCAAGATTTATTGTAGAGCTCTGGAACCTTGCAAAACTGTTTGGAGGTTCCAGGGATTAAAGATTAAGGATGTCTATATTTAATGTACCAATAAAGATAATTTAAAAAAAAAAAAAAAAAAAAGATTAAGGAAATTAGAGGCTTTACCTAATACAGGAACTACAGGTGACTCAAAACCAACTGCTATTGATGTATGACACATGGGAGCAGGTGAGTCTCCCCAGGACACCTGGAAGTTGTGACCAATTTTGTGTCTACAAATAAAGGCTCATGTGCCTGTTCTCTTCCGGCCTGCTTCCAAGTCTTGTAGGGAAACATCTCCTTGGCACTATCCAACCTGAAGTGGTACTGGTTCAAGACTTCTCAGAATCAAAATGGAGTCATTGTCTCAACCACAGCACAAAATACTTAAAGCCTGATGTTATAAAAGGGGGATTTCCATACATGACAGAGCAATAGTGATTGTCATAAAAGGCTCTGCCAGAATAACAGTTTAGGGCAAATGTCACTGTAACTTTATATAGAAATTGAGACTATCTGATATCTGAGAATATCTGCCTGGCTCTTCAGCTTCAGACCCATGTAAACCTTGATAGTCTTTATCGTGGTCAAGCTTATTGTTTCAAAGATTATATCCTTCTGCTCATTTCTGCCTTTAAAAATGTCTCTCTGCTTTAAGGTCTTCAAATAGTTTAGTATAGTGTGTGTATTTCCATTGCAACCCTATTTCCAATACAGTATTTTTACCCCTCTTCTCCTTCTCTCTCTCTCTGACTTTTTCTGCTTGACGTTGGTAAGAAAGAAAATTTATGAAATGTTATTCACACATATCCAGGCCTGACACATAGGAAAGAACTCAGAAAGGAGGTCATGACTCTGAATGGCTGGCTGCTAGGAAATGGATTAAAGGTGAGTTTGGCTATGGCTTTCAGAGCTCTGAGGCTCAGCCATGGATTGCTGAGCAGTCCTTGGCCCTAGGCCCAGTATTCCTGCTCTACCCACCTATCGTTTTCATGAAATGGGTCGTACTCAGTACGCTTACATTTTCGTGAAGATCTCCATGAATTTCTGGCAATTTTTATCTAGTACTTATAGTTTTATTTTAGAGGCCAGCTAGTAAACTTTGGAATTTTATTATTTCACAGCTCTGGAAGCTGGAAGTTGAAAGTTAAGCAGCCACCAGTGTTGTTCCTTTTCGGAGCCGTCAGAGAAGTCTCTGCTCCAGGCCTCTCTCCTTTTCTTATGTCTCTTCATGTCTCTTCTTCTCTAAGCCAGGTTGTGACTGTGATCAAATTTGCCCTTTTTATAGGGTGCCTGTCATAGTGAGCTGGGGTGCAATCTAATGACCACTTTAACTGATGACCTCTATAAAAACCCTTTCATTAAATCAGGTCACATGCTGAGAGCTTGGGAATTAGAACTTTAGCTATGAATTTGGGGGAACCACAAATCTACCCACAATACCATTGTTCATTTAAACCAAATTCTCTTAGGATGTTCCCTGCCTTGAATTCGATTTAGATGAAGGCAGGCACAAGATGCAGTTTGTCCTAGATAAAGACCCTCCCAAAGAGAAGCTCTCCGGGCTTCCTTCACCTTCACCCTCACTGCTCCCCAGGAGAGACTATGCCTTTCTCATGAGACCTTGTGACAAGGAGCTGAGTGGGTTCTGGCACTGGGTGGAGCTGCCCGCATGCAGGGAAGGGCATTTGTCTTTCTCTGGCCACAGACAGAGGCATGTGAGTGTGTGGCGTGATCTGGGACCAGTTCCCAGTGTCGTTGAACACATCTGCGTGAGCACCTGAGCCACAGGATGAATGGCATGGAGCAATCAGGGTGCCCGTAGGGAACAGATGGACACAGAGTGGGGTGATGTGGGGAGAGCTTACACCACAAGCACAGGTGGTACAGCTACAAGGTAGAGGTTCCACTCTACTTCTGGGATGGGGAAGGAGTGGGCAGTAGACCTTGGTGCATTGCACAAAGGGCTTCCAGAAGGAGCCAAGCCTGAGCCTTCAAGTCTGTGCACAGCTCCTCAGGCAAACTCTCAGGGCTTAGTACCCTGTGGCCCCAGTCACTCTCTTCCCTTCCTAAACAATCTTTGCTGTTCCCTACTGGTTGAACGCTTCAAGGTGAAGTCCTAAATATCTTTGGAGAGGAATATTGTTCCACCTTCCCTGGAGTGCAGTTGTGCCTAGTCCCATCAAAGCACTTTGGCTTTGGGGGCCGGGGAGTTAGCTCAGTGGTTCCGGCGCCTGTCTTGCAAGCGCAAGGGCCCGGGTTCGATTCCCCAGTAACCACATAACAATACTGGGCGTGGAGACCCACACCCAGCAGCAACCAGTACCACACACCACAGTGCCGGGCGTGGTGGCTCACGCCTGTAATCCCAGCACTCGGGAGGCAGAGGCAGGAGGATTGTGATGTGAGTTTGAGGCTGAGCTCAGGGTCAGCCTGAACCACAAAGCAAGACCCTGTCTCAAAAACCTAAAAAAAAAAAAAAAGCACTTTGGCTTTAAGAAACTGCCTCATGATATTTGCTTTTGTCATTACCACAAATAGGTCTGTAAGAACCTTTTAGTGCAATCGTTCTGTAGCAGACTCAGGATACCATCTGCAGGCTCAGTAGCTCACTCTTGTTTCTCAGTTACACAACTCAAGTGTAGCCCTCGGCTGGCTAATTTGGGGAGGCACATTCATCTCTTCTTTCACTGTTTTCCAACTTCTGACCATGTGTCCACATTTGTGCACACTTTATTCTTAATTACACATACCATCAGTTATCACAAACCCTCCATGAAAAACCTTGGGGAGCCTGATTTCTTCCCCATTTTCTAAGTGACTAGAAGTAGAGGGTATTAAAATTTTATTTCATAATCATCTTCAGTACTTGAAAAGTTTCACAATCAATGAATAATACCAAGACAATCTTTCTCCTTATCCCCTTAACTTGTCCCCAGGAGAAAGACTCTGGAAATCTTTAGGAAAATCCAAATGAGCCTCAGGTGGAGTTGAGTGTGGGTAGAGAGGGAGGCTGGGAGTGTGGGAAGGTAGTGTACATTTTTAAAAGACTGAGTTGAAATTCTGTTTCCCTTAATCACTATTGGGGAGAAAATTCCCAAGCAGTAGTGTCTGGTACTGAATTGACTCCAAGCGGAAGGACTGTGCTGGAGACTGGCTAACACTAATTCTGTAGATCCAGGAGGGTGCGCTTTTTGGGAGACCTGTGGAAGCTGTGTCGGATGACCCGCAGCTATGGGTTTCTTCTACACAAACTAAAGGCATTATAGCACAGTTCCTGTCCCAGAATGTAGTGCACTCTGTTTTACACTTTGAGTAGAGTCCACCTCACCCTAAGATGCCTTGGGCAGCTAGTAGTAGGCTTCTCATCCATGTGGCTCCAAAATAGAGCAGGAATTGAAAAAACAAGTCTCTATTTGTAGTATCACCAAAAGAATGCCATAATGCACTCATCGACTCATTCATAAGGGTGTAGGGTTCTTATTTTCCCAGCTGCTCTGCGGAGAGAGCCCCTTGGTAGATTGCTAGGACCGTCTTAGGGGGATCCTGGAAAAAGTAGTCCCAAGCTTTAGTAGTCCCAACCTTTATCTCAGGGCTTGTCCTCCTCAAAGGACAAGTCAACAAGTTTGGAGATGCTAAAGTCCAAGGGGACTTCTGCCAATCTGAAGCCATCCTGATTAAATCCTGAGAAAAACTTCAGTAATGCAGACTAAGATTATGCAAGCTTAGTATCGGACAGCATGTCGTAACCCTGAGGGTGAACAGAAATGCTTTAAACCTTTGACTCTTTCCCTGAGCACTCAAAGCCAGGGATTGATGGTTCACTTACAGTCTTTTTAAAATTTTTTCTATAATACCAGGAACCGAACTCAGTATCTTATGCCTGCCAGGTAGGGGTGGTGCCACTGTGGTTCATTTAAAGCAAAGATCTGTCATCATTTTTGCTGCAGACCTCTTATCAATAATTCTTTTCCTTTTGAAAATAAGAATGATAGTTTTGAATAGCAACAAAAATAGACATGGGTTTAGCAAGACAGCCAAGTATACTGAAATAGAGTTGTTAAAATACTCCCAGCTTCTGGGCCAGGGATTTAGCTCAGTGGTTCCAGCGCCTGTCTTGCAAGCGCGAGGGCCAGGGTTCAATCCCTGGTAAGCACATACAATACTGGGTGTGGAAACTCACCCCAGAAGCAATCAGTACCACATACCACAGTGCCGGGCGTGGTGGCCCACACCTGTAATCCCAGCACTCGGGAGGCAGAGGCAGGAGGATTGCTGTGATGTGAGTTTGAAGCTGAGCTCAGGGCCAGCCTGAACTACACAGCGAGACCCTGTCTCAAAAAAACCTAAAATACTCCCAGCTTCTGATATAGTAATAGAGAGGCTTTTTGAAAAAAGCTTTTAATAGTGTCTCTAGTGGCACATCCCCAACTATCATATTTGGAAAATGCTTTATGATTCTGCAAAACTGAAATATGACATAAAACACTTTTGATTCCTGTGGACAGTGGTGACTTGTGTCCCAGGTTTGTGTACTAATAACAAATCCTACATTTTATTTAGAGATGGGGAGACTAAGGATGTGATTTCTTTTCTAATTCACGTTTGTAGATTCTTTGACTCAGATCCCATCAAGCTCAGACTGGAAGGCATAATAAGAGCTTTACTGAAAATATTTGAACTGCAAAATAAATTCTGAGTGTTTCTGAAAGACATTGTGTTGTTTTCCTGTTCTCAACACAAGCAGAATTTCCTACAAATCACTAGAGAAATAATATCGCCTCTCTGCTGCCCAGATGCAATGCAGTGAATTCTCTCTGTATCTACAAGCTGTTGAACAGCTTGCTATGTTTGGGCCTCAGGAGCCAATTCAAGGTTTGAAAGACAAGAAAGCAAAACCATATAGGAAACATAATCCTTGAGCTCTGTCTGCTATATCACCTGGTAGAGCAGCTGTATAAGTCCAGAACAAATTGTGTGATCTAAAAATACAACAGATGTTTTAAACTTTATTACAGTAAAAAACTCACTGCCATTAATCTCCCTCTGAACACACTTGTTCCCCACTCTTGCTATCTTCTGAAGCAGTTTTGAACATCCTCTCTCATGTCACTAGCTGCATTATAACTTTGCAAGGTCCTAAACTGATTCAAAACATTTACTTTCCATGGCTATTTTGACTTTGGGGAAGAATCAAAAATTATGGGGTGCACAACCCACAGAATAAAGTGGAGAAGGACCCACCGTGACATTTCTGCTCAAGCCTGACTTTCCAGTAGATTACACTCAGAGACAGTACTCGCCTGCGTTTTGGTCTCACCTCATAAATGCATTCATAGAAGACTTCCAGAACTGCTTCAGAAAGCAGGGGAACGATGAGCTAAGTGCTTCTGAAGGGAGGCAGAGTGTTCTGCAGAGAATTAGTGGCAATGTATCTTGCACTGTAGTAGATTCTTGAAAACCTAAGCATCTGCTGTATTTTGATCTCACTGCTTATCTTCACGGGACTGCTGGTACTATTCTGAAACACAACTAGATCAATAAGAGCTATATGATAAGGGCCAAGTACACAAGACAACCAAAGTGTGTAGGGAAAAAGGAAAAAAACTATAACAGTGACTAACTGTGGTATACAAGAATCTTTACACAGATTGTGTCACTTTATT
Source organism: Petromus typicus (assembly GCA_004026965.1). NCBI lineage: Eukaryota > Metazoa > Chordata > Mammalia > Rodentia > Petromuridae > Petromus > Petromus typicus. The sequence continues at coordinate 6,533 of PVIR01026532.1, read as the reverse complement.
CACAGAAATAAACTGAATTTTTGTCCCTTTATGATAAAAAAGCGTAGCTGGGAATAGAAAGATTGCCTTAAAGTGAGTAGGAGTACAGAAAGGAAGTGCCATCGTAATATCCTCTGCCACTATGTCTATTCAATATTGTGCTAAGGGTCTCATAGCCAGTGTGATAAGGAAGAAATAAATTAGAGCATCATAACTGGATCTGACACAAAACTGCCATTCAATGTAGACATATTTTTTGAGGTTTTTTGGTTTTTCATTTTTGGTTTTTATTTATTTATTATTTGGGTTGTTGTTGTTGTTGTTGTTTTTTGTTTTTTTGTTTTTTGTTGTTTTTTTTGTTTGTTTGTTTTTTGTTTTGTGATACCAAGAATTGAACTCAGGATCTTGCACTTGTGAGGCAGGTGCTGTGGCACTAAGCTAAGTCCCCAGACATGATTCTATATGTAGAAAATCCAGAAGAACCTATAGGCAAAGTAAGAGTTGAGAAATAATAAGGAAATGGAAGGAGTGGGCAAGAATAGGAGAGGTAGCAGACCAAATAAAAAGAAGAGAAAAAGAAACAAGATGCACTATGTATACATAATGTATATGTATCAGCTCCCCACAATAAGTGTGATCATTGGGGACTGCAAACATATACTGATAAAAAGAAATGAATTAACAAGGCTATGAATTAATGTTCCCAAACTCCACAGTGTTGATAGTGGCTTGGTGTTGTGAATGCTTCAGATTGCTTAATTGCACACTTGAGTCTTTGGCCCAGTTGTACAATTGTTTAAATAGTAACTATTATGTTACATATATTTTATTACAATAAATAGAATAATCTAACAAAATAGTATTATTTTTTTGTCCTTCTTAGAAATTTAGAAACTGGAGATGGCTGCAGGTACATCACTTGCCAAAGTCTGACAGAGTCAGAATTCAATCAGACACCACTACTTCTACCAGTACTGTCTAGGGTTTGCTCCCAGTCTGTCGGTGGTATACCCATCACTGAAGGACCTGTCTAACATACGGATCCTGGTTCAGAACACCTGCAAGAGAAAGGAATTCTACATCTCTAACAAGCTCCCAGGCAACATTGGCTCTTGTTGGTTCGGGCCCACAGACAGAGAAGTCTGTGTCCGAGATTGTTGTCAACAGGAAATTTGGAGGAGGTAGAGACTCATTGGTTTCATTCTCCATCATCGGCATGTGTCCGTCTGTACATCTTCCAGCCAGAGAAGGAGAACAGCACCTGCCATCCTGAATGGAATGCTACTTTTCTTTGGCTTTGGAAAAATATTCATAGATTCTTTATAAAACCGCTGACAATATTCATAACCTCAGAACAAGCAAAAGAGATTTATTTAATGTCAAGATATCAATGGCATCCTGAAAACTATCTTCACTGTGTAGTGGCCACTGGTGCTCCTGGGCTCACCAGCATCCTCTCATCTCCAAGCACATCATGCTCAGTCAGCGCTCACATGACGGGTCTGGGGGATGATGTCACTATGGGCCATAGAGGCAAGGCATTTAATTTAAGGATCTCTCTGCTCACTGTCTACCATTTGGCTCTTCCTTTTCTTTCTCTTCCCTTCCTCTACCTTCCTTCCAAATGTGAGATCAGTCTCAGAACTCCTCTTCTTGTCCTCAATACTCTTGTCACTCCCTTAGCAGTGTGCACCACCCATAGACATTTACTGCTTTAGATCTGAGCTCTCTCCAGAGATTCAGCCTTGGAAACCCAACTGCTCTTTGACATACCTATTTCTGTCCGTTTCTCCTCCAGACTTTCAAATTTCAGCAAATTGTACCTTTGTTGCTTCAGCAACAATCCTTAGAGTTACCTACTCTTCTTCCTACTTATGAATCCATGCACCCAAGCCATCCCTAGGCCATTAGATTCTATATCTCAAAACATGTCTTGGCTGATCTCTGTTTATTTTTCCTGCTCTTCACTTTTCAATCTCTTCAGAATTTCAAATTGTATTTATTCATGATATGGCTTATTTTCTGCCTCCCCCAGTGAGATTACAATTCCAGAAAGAGCAGGAAAGCATATAGCATGTTTCATTGACTATGGTGTCCCTTGTGTATAGCGTACATTATAAGTAAATCCTCACTAAATGGATGAATTAATGACCTACACTAGGGCAACATGAAAGCACCTACAAGCAGAGGTCCAAGAAATTAAGAAAGTGAAAGTTTACACAATAGAATGAATATGGCAGAAGGTCGAATTTCAGACTTTGAAGACAGGATCTCAGTCAATGAACAGGAAAGCCATAATCTATAGAAAAAAGCAAGGGATAATGAAAAATCAATCCAACAGCTCCTAGATGATTCAAAGAAGAATAACATAAGATTGACTGGAGTCACAGAAGAAACAGGAGACAATGCAAAAGACATTAAAAAACTATTCTAGAGATAATGGCAGAAAACTTCACAGAAAAAGGAAAAGAATTGGACATGCAAATATATGAAGCATACAGAACTCCACACACCCGTGACATGAAAAAATCTACACCTAGGCATATAATTATGAAAGTTCCAGATATGCAAAAAAAGAATGAAATACTGAAAGCAGCCAGAGAAAAGAAAACAATCACATACCAAGGGAAGCCCATCAGGATCACAGCAGACTTTTCAACTCAAACACTCAATGCAAGAAGAGCCTGGAGTGAAGTGTTTCAAGCCCTGAAACTTCCAACCCAGTCTGATGTATCCTGCAAAACTATCCTTCAAAATTGATGGGGAAATAAGATACTTCCATGACAAAGAACACCTGAAAAACTTCACAAATACAAAACCTGTGCTCCAAATCATTCTAAAGAATATCTTGAAGAAAAATAAGGAAAGTTACAAATCAATGAGACCCAACTGAGTCAACCCATGGGGCCAAACAAGAAAGCTTATCCTCTTGTTCCTTTAGTTAGGTTATTGGAGGGTAAGACAATAGTAGAAAGGAGTGGAGCTGAATGTTTCTAAATATCTAAAGAAAACACACATGAGACACAACTGTGTGAAGTATATTTCTATGAAAACATCTGAGGCTCAAACCTCCTTAGATTCAGTAACCTCCATGTCTCCAGAGGGTCCAGGACTGCTGAGTAAAGAGAGTTCCAGTACCAGTATTGGTTCTACTTTTACGGACAAGGAAATAGAATCTGTATGTATTTCAAGCAGTGTGTTCATATTACACCAGTTGGCACTGGGAGGAAGGGACTGGGATCCATATCCAATCCAGTACAACATTCAATTTGCTTTAAATCCCAAATCAATTCACACCTGACTCTAAGGCCAAGTTCCCCACTTTCCAGCAAATCATCGTAGTCACCTACTTTCAAAGGATAATTGAAAAATATGGTGACTGTCTAAATTTTAAAAAGCCTATTACTAAAAGGCCAGGGATTTAGCTCAGTGGTCCCTGTGGCCTGCCTTGCAAGTGCAAGGTCCCAGGTTTGATCCCTGGTAACCACATACAACAATGTCGGGCATGGTGGCTCATGCCCACCAGCAATCAGTACCACTTATCACAGTGCCAGGCATGGTGGCTCACACCTGTAATTCCAGTATTTGGGAGGCAGAGACCAGAGGATTGCTGTGAGTTCAGGGCTGAGCTCAGGGCCAGCCTGCACTACAAAAGTGAGACCCTGTCTCAAAAAAAAAAAAAAAGAAAAAAGAAAAAAAACCCTATTATTATAGAAGATATATTGCCAAGAATGATTGGATAAGGATGTTTGTAGTGAGGGAAAATATTTTAAGTACTTTGAAGGGGAATAGTGCTAAGGGCCTTTTACTGTGATCATTTCTAATTTAAATATTCACCATATTTTATAGTAATATCATTTACCACAAAGCTTATAACAGTCACAGAACACTTCTCCCTAATCTTCTTTGAACTCATTTATATTTTAATGGTTTTCTATCAAACAGGTTTTAGAAAGACCTGGAGCACATTTCTGTGAGACAGGTTGGGAAAAACTTCTTAATGGTTTTAAAGATGGGAAAAAGAAGCCTGGTGTAGTGGCTGTTTAAATATGCAAGAATATTCTATCCTGTTTTTTAAAGAAGACAAACAGGGTGAATGAAATCAAAGAAGTATGAGGCATAGATGGAAGATGAGCTGGAAGCTTGAGACATGGATGAGACAGGTAGGGAGTGTTACATTCTGTATAGGCAGTGAATTAAAAGCAGGTTGGAGGCCAAGAAGAAATTATACAATCAGGGTAGACCATTAGTGAGACAGTAACTGCTGGCTGCTTGAAGACATTGAAGACAGAGTGAATAACTGAAGCACATAATAGAAGAAAAAGAATACCATTTACAGAAAGATGGGATATAGAAATTAACTCCCAAGTCATGAACGTGACATGTCTGATTGATAGCTAAGCTATTACTCATTGGTAATATCCAATCTGGCCCATTCTGGGTCCCACATATATTCTCCAAGGGTGCAGACACAATTCCTCATGATTCAGCAGACTCATGAGCAAGCCACTGCAGTGGTAGGTGTGCTTTTCCTCTGTCTCTCCAACAGACTGTAGGTTGGCTCCAAAGATTCCCTCACTGGTTGGACTCCCTTATTCATTCTCAACTCTGGTCATGTTAGGTAACATCAACAAAAGGGAAGGCAGAGGGCATGTGGGCAGCATACGATTCAGGATGGTTCAAGTCTGAACTTTCTACCTGGACACAGGTTAACTTTCTTATATTGTCCCCTTTGTTTCTTGCTAAGTTTTAAATGGCTACAGCCTTTCTATGGGGTCATCCTAATATGGTCCTCTAGTGACCTTCAGAATATCTTTCCTGGTAGTAGTTGGAGGTACTTTTGCAAGAAGATCGATTGTTCCCATCACAAATGGATGATTTTGAACTGAAAACTTTTCACTTATCTTTTTTTGCCTTCCTTGTTGTGCTAGTAGTCAGCTGAGTGATAAAATTTTGTCTTCTCTGTACATTGCGTTATTTACTAGAATGTGTTTATCTTGTATCTCATTTCATCTGGATGCTGTTATCTCTGATTTGAGGTTGTAATATATCTTCGAAATTCATATTCTTTGGACATTTAAACAGATAGTTTTATAGTATACTGCCATCAAGTGATAGCGTTACCTAAGACTAGACTATGCCTTTCCTTTCCATTGGCAAAGGGGTATACAAAGGGTAGTGGCAAGATTTGTAAGAATAGAGTGCAGAGGTCCTTGGGAATGTGGTGGCTAAGATGGAAGAAAGAAATTACAATGAAAAGCTACCAGCGAGGATCTAAGACTTAGACAGAAAAGACCTTAGACATTGACCTTCCACATAGAGAAATAGAGATTCATTGTCAACAGCTGTCCTATCCTGCTATTAGTGTGTGGATGGTTGTGGATTACGCTTCAAAGGGCCTGTGGCTGGTCTTTGTTCAACTAAGGAAATAGATGCATCTCCTACCTACATTCAAGCAGTTTTGTTTCTGTTTTAGGCATCAGGGTGCTATTTTCATTTTCATCTAATAAAAAGATATTGTAATGTAAAAGGACCCTGTAACTGAAACCTCAGAAGTTATTATTTCAAATGTGATTTATTATAATTATTGTAATTGTTAAGGTTATAAATATTAGCTTGTTCCAGTTGGTCCAACTGAGTGAATGGACAGGGTTCTATTCTAGTTAGAAAAGAATGGAGGGCAAGAATTTGGAGATGGAGAGAATTTCTCAAGGAAGGAGATGTTGAAACCCAACAGCAACACAAAAGTGCTAGAATGAAGAGTTATGAATAAGTGCCCAGGAGCACGAGGACAGGGTCTGTGCCCTTGGTTTGAAAGAACCCAGAGGCAGGGGAGTGGCTACCCTTGAGATTCTAGAGCATCTCAGATTTCCCTGGTATGTTTGACTTAGCGCTATAATCACACACTCTACATGACTCACTCCAATGACTTCCAGGACTTCAGGTCCAAGTGCAATGATAATGTGCTAATGAAAATGACATTGGTGGTGACACTGGCACATCACCGCATGCTCACAGTGTGCCTGGAACCGTCCTTGGCTCTTCACACACAGTCTCATCCCTCTCCACAACCACTGAAGTGGCAGATACAATTAAGATGGGCCAAAGGGGTGAGGGGCACTCCCGGGGTGAGAGATACTCCTAGTAGACTGATGTCCTCACCACTGCCAAGCAGAAAAGCCTGTTTTGGACCAATGAGAAACTTGTGATTTTCAGTCTTTTATTTGAATCTGGAGCTATTCACACGACCCATCAGAAGATGTTCTTCTCAGTCCTTCATTTGCATATGGGCACAACCTAAAAGTACAAGCTGTTAATTAATATTCCCCAGGGAAAATTCTACCTGACTATATCTATGGCTGTAAATGCAAAATTGGAAAGGTTATAAATTAATGTGGCCAACAAATCTACAAAGTGCCCTTTTTAATGCAGATACTTTGTGTCATATGGATTTTGTACATCTGGCCATCAGTTTATGTTTTAATAATTGGCTAAAACACCTGAAGCTACTCCATTTAGAAAGTTTTTGAATCATATCAATTTCTTTTTTATTT